>PVIW01014633.1:0-22618 GCA_004026585.1 Noctilio leporinus
AAAAAAAAAAAAAAAAGCATTCATTTGAGCAAAAGGATTGTAATCCAAGAGATGTAGGTAGCTTCAGGCACCACCCAAACAGGGGGCTCTGGAGTGAACAAAGAAAGGCAGGCTTTATAAAGGCAAGTGCCACACAATTCAATTCTTTCATGCAAATGAAAGATTGCTGGCAAGGTTTACAGTGATTGGTTAGTTCCTATGTGCAAATGAGGGAGGTGAAAAGTACAATAAAGGAAATAAAGTCTGCATTTGTCTATACAGCAGTTGTTCCAGGATGTCTTAAATTGAGTTTAGATACAGATTTACCAACATAATAGCAGCTGTGAGAACTGAGGCACACTATTAGACCCCGCTTCCTTCTTCCTTCGGAGCCTCCTTACTATCTTTAAACTGAGTCTTAACAATGCCTATTTCATTTTATTGTCTCCATTATCAACACACATGCAGAGCTAGTTATATAAGACTCATTTAAGAATCTGATTTTTTGTGAGGGATGTTTATTAGTATTATTTACTTAATTACTATGACATTGTAATTCATATATTACTGCTTCTCCTATTATACTAGGACTCTTTCCAGACAGCAGTGACTTAGTAAGAATTTGGTCTTTCCTCAATGGTTTAACATGTCCTAAACATTATAGGTGCTTAATTTAATGTGAATAAAGATTGTCATTCCATTACAAAATGCCGCCAGAAGTACTTACCAGAGGCGCATTTGATCTTATTTCAGTGCACCGTCACCTATCTATCCTAGAGCATCTAATCTCTTGCCCATGGAAATTAAGCATTTTTGAGAGCCTCATCACTGAGGTTGGCTCTGGATTATTTTGCCAACGGTCTTTATACTGAAGTAATTTGTATCCTAAAATGCATTACTGATTGACATATGTTTTTGACTTTGCATGCATAATTATTGGTTACTTATATCTAGAATTGTTCTTACCTTATTTATTTGTTTAACCTACTTACTCTAGGACTCAAGTATCACCTTCCCTTATACCTCCTCCTGGACTTAGGTACACCTCCCCTATGTTCTGCTTTGCCTGTTTAGCTTATGTCAGTTAACCTTTATCATTATTATTATTTTTTTGCCTCTGTTTGCCCTGAGATTGTATTCTTTTCAAGGGAAGGTACAGTTCCAGTGTTATAATTAATTATGAATATTTTGTCAGCAAGTTTCTTTTTTCTTTTAAAGGACTCAGTAAATGAGCTGAATTGAATATTTTATATAAAGTTCTACTTTCAAAAGGACACAATTCTTATTTTTGCACCCGCCCATGTAAAATGTCATTTCAGCCCTGGCTGGTGGCACAATGGATAAGGCTCAGTTTATGAACCTGAAGGTTGCTGGTTTGATTCCCAGTCAGGGCACATAACCAGGTTGCAAGCCGGGTCTCCAGCCAGGTCCTTAACCTGGAGGCATGTGAAAGGCAACCATGCATTGTTTCTTTCCCATTCTTCCTCCCTCCCTGCCCTTCTCTCTAAAAATAATGAAGAAAAAATAGGAAAAATGTTACTTCAAGGCCTTTGTACATTAGCTTTTAAATATATGTAAAATATTGAACTCAAGAGATAAGTAGATTTGAGGTTTAGGGAAATGAAAGAAAGAGAAAAGGATTTGGTTCTTCTTGAAGTATGATCTTTAGCCTTACATAGCTTTCCTGTGAGTTCAATCAGTAAGCAGCAAAAAAATTCTGCTGGTTCCTTGCATTTCCTAGAAAAACTTTATTTCCTCCTATTTCTACCCAACTTTCCTAGAGTATGACATTTAAATTAAATATGTATGTACTTAGGAAAAATGTATTCCTCTTAAGCTATGTAATTTCCAGTTTTTGTATTAGCATAAAAGTCTAAGCAGGAACCATATCATATTTTATAAAGAAATAAAATGTACTTTAATAAACCAAGAAATGAATTGATTTTGTAGAAGATTTCCCCAAGATTCCTCCAACATTTTATAGCATTTTGATGCTATAAAAATTATGGTTTTCATTTAATATTAATTATAGACAGGAAGATTTTGTTCCTTTTCAGTCCATATATATCCCAGCTAAATGTTTTCTTTGAGAATTCTATGAGTAAAATTTCCTTGGCTTTCTTTCCATGCAAAGGAAACCCTCTGTAGAGTACTGCATACCGGAAATAAGTGTAATAAAATATGCATCTAATTTCTCATATGCGATATTTGTTTCTCTAATGATTACAAGCTAATAAGAACTTTTGTGATGATTGTATTTCTGACCACAATTTATAATGAAATACTACTCAGCCATAAGAAAGGACAAAATACTGCCATTTGCATCAACATGGATAGACCTTGAGAATATTATGCTAAAAGAAATAAGTCAGTCAAAAAAAACAAAGAGCCATATGATTTCACTCATATGTGGGATATAAAACTGCATCTCATGGATATAGACAGTAATGCAGTTGTTGCTAGAGGGAAGGGAGTTGAAGGGAGTGGTAGGTGGAAGAGGCTGATTATATGATGATGGAAGATGTTTTGACTTTGGGTGGTGGCCACACAGTGCAATATACAGATCTTGCATCATAGAAATGTGTACTTGAAACACATATGAGCCTATTAACCAATGTCACCTAATACATTTAATAAAATAAGTACTACTGAATTAAACCATGTTTTAATTGAGAGAAACACATGTAGTTTTTATTTATTTTAAAGATTTTATTATTATTTTTAGAGAGAGAGGGAGGGAGAGAGGCAGAGAGGGAGAGAGACATCAATGTATGGTTTCTTTTCACCTGCCTCCAGCTACAGACGTGGTTGGAGACCTGGCTTGCAATCTGGTTATGTGTCCTGGCTGGGAATCAAACCAGTGACCTTTGGGTTCACAGGCTGGTGCCTTATCCACTGTGCCACTGGCAAGGGCCCACATGTAGTTTTTAAAATGCTTTATTTTACTAAGGAAGGCCAATATTGTATGTTCAAAATACAATTGATCAACCTAATAGAGTTAGAAGCATTAATATTATGCATCCTAGTATTCAAGATCATTTGTCAATCAAATCACATTGTGTCCTTACTATAAACTGTTAGTGATAACATAAACTGCCATATTACTGATGTATTTATGTAACTGTTATTATTCCTATTTTATAGATGGTAATCAGGGAAATAGACTACAAAGTTAAATAGCTGGAGATAATAGAGCATATATTAATAATTTAGCCTAATATAATAAATACTCATGACATCGACTTGCATTTACCTGTTTGTACCTGAGGTTTTAGGTTGAATAATTTTGGTTTCTAGACTATGTACTCCCTTGAAAATCAACAAAATTATATTGCATTTATTTCTTGACTATTATTTACATAATAGGGATGCAATTAATTTTTGTAAACAATTCTTGATAATATGGTCATATTTTTATGGTTTAAGATTTTTAGTTCTGATTTTAAGTACTTTTTTATATTCATTTTACTTGTTTCAGACTATAGATATACACTTTTCATTCTTATGACTGATTCTTCTCTGTCCATGGTCCTGAAGAAAATGTTCCATAAAAAGAGTAATATCAACAATAATAATAACAAAAAGGTGCTATATTCATCAACCATCAAAATGATTGGTTTGTCACACATGACACATTATAAAGGGATGTATGCACTTTTTTAAACCTTACTCTAAAATCTCAAAATGGAAGTTATGAAAACTTAGTAATAGGAACATTAATACCTTAAACTTTGAGACTGGCCAAACTCTCACAATTAACTTGCAATCAACCTTGTAGGAAAATACAAATATACTGCCTCATTCTTTTTTTTTTTTTTTAATTTTATTGTTGTTGTATTACATCCATCCCCTTTTTGCTCCCCTCTGTCCCCTTCCCCACCCACCCATTCCCCCCAAAGTCAATCCCACCTGTTGTCCATGTCCATGGTTCCTTTATACTAGGTTCTTGTCTAAGCTGCTCCCCTTCTTTGCCTCTACCTCCCCCCTCCCCCCAACCCTGTTCCCCCTAACCACTGAAGGCCTATTCCTTGTATTCATATACTTGGTTCTGTTTTGCTTGTTGTTAGTTTTGCTCACTATTGTCCCATAATGGTACTACTTTGACTTTGCTTTTAGGTTAATGTAGAGAATTTTTTTCATGGAAAATATGAATGATTGAATTTTTATTAGATTATTTGAATATATTAGAATACATATCAACAATTAAAAATGTATGAACCAGTTAGCTTATCTACTAGTTATGGAAGAGTGATGATGGTGGTTATAATACCACATAATGACCAGAATTCATTGAGTGTTCACTGTTTTTCATAAGCATCACCCAATTTCATCTTTATTTCAACCCTGTAAGAACCAAAATTCCTGTGGTGAAGATGGGAATGCTTTTACTCAAGGAGATTTCATTAAACATTGTCCTTAGCCTTGTTGCAAGGTAAATGTTTGAAGACAGGTTATCCAACACCAAAGCATATATTTTAAATCATTTTTATTGCCTACTTTTTAATATACCACTGAATCTACTGGTAGCCATCAAAACTATAGGTATTACAAGGAATAGGCCTTCAGTGGTCAGGGGGAAACGGGTTGGGGGGAGAGGGGAGGTAGAGGCAAAGAAGGGGAGCAGCTTAGACAAGAACCTAGTATAAAGGAACCATGGACATGGACAACAGGTGGGATTGACTTTGGGGGGAATGGGTGGGTGGGGAGGGGGACAGAGGGGAGCAAAAAGGGGATGGATGTAATACAACAACAATAAAATTTCAAAAAAACCCCAAAACTATAGGTATTACTACTACCAAGTACTGCCTTTGTTGTTGAGACAGTGATAAGAAAAATATAGTATATTTCCAATTAGTTACCTTGTATAGATTTTCTATGTGATCTTATAAAAAAAAAAAAAAACTCCTTGAGTTTAATATTATTCTAAGAAAAGTGCATTCAGGAAGAATTGTGCTATAAAGTCATCTGCTTTCAGGTGATTAGGTATGGTGTATACATACCAACACTTGATAGGGGAGCAATAGGTCACCAAACGTCACCAACACAAATGAGCTTGATAATTTATTAAATCTTCCTTAACTGGGAATTCACTTCATTGTAATTTCCACAAACAAAATAAAGCAAACAGTGCAATTTTTATGATTTTTGAGAAGGTTAAAAAGGAAATAATAACAATAGACCACTACTGCTGTTTTTGGCAGTGAACTACCTAGTTCATATAATTTACTTATGATTATCTTGTCCATTCTTCAAGCTAAATAGCTAGATAGAAGATGATTTATATATTTATATCTGTCTCTAGAAGGAAAAAATACAATAATTAGAAGTATATTATGGAAGGAAAATACATATTGTAGTGGCTGGTATGTATATCTATACATATGTGTGTGTATATATATATGTGTGTGTGTGTGTATAGATAGCATAGATATATGCATATATAATTTAATTATCCATATGTGGCTAAATATTAACCAGTAAATTTTAAAATTTTTTATTCTTTCAAAAGTTATTAACTGTATGACCTAGTTTAAATATGTTATGTATGGTATTCCATGTATTCCAGTGTGTTCCCCAAATGTAGATTCTGTGGTTGTTAGAATTTTGTTGCCAACAGTTAATCAGGAGATAGAAGAAAGAAATTCTAGATACTTAATCTTTCAAAATAACAGTAATCTGTCAATACTGGGCTGCATATTACCAGCAGTGTGTATGTGTGTGTGTGTGTGTGTGTGCATGTCTTAAAATGCTTCTAGCTATGCAGAAAAATACTGAATTAATCAGTGATTTTTAAAATGAAAACATGGTGGCTCTATGGCCTTAAAAATAAAATATATTCATTAAAATTAAAATATTTGGCATGTGTATAATATCTATATATGTGTATATATAAGTATGTGTGTATTTTAAAAAATATTTTATTATTTTTATTTTTAGAGATAGGGGAAGAGAGAGAGGCAGAAGGAGAGAGAGACATCAATGTATGTTTGCCTTTTTTCACCTGCCTCCAGCCACAGACCTGGCTGGAGACATGACTTGCAACCTCGTTATGTGCCTTAGCTGGGTAATCCAACCAGCAACCTTTGGGTTCGCAGGCCAGCACCCTATTCACTGTGCCACCAGCACCAGGAATAGTATGTGTGTATTTTTTAACAAGTAGGATTAGGGGAAGACACAAGTTAACTTTGAGTACAAGGGACAGACACAAGGTCCAGTGAAAGCTAGAAACCATGGGTTTAAGCAAGGCTATGGTAATTACTTGTTCGGAGGCTTTCAAAAGTACTTTAAAATCCAGTTAGATTTCCTGAAACTGAATAAACTAGCAACCCTAAGTGTATCCCACAAAGTATATGGGAAACTATAATTAGACAACTCATAAAATAACATCTTGAGAAATCAAAAAGAGTATTTCTAAAAGACCAATTCAGATGATGACTGAGCACTGGCTGGCAAAAAAAAAAAAAAAAAAAAAAAAAAAAAAAAAAAAAAAAAAAAAAAAAAAAAAAAAAAAAAAAAAAAAAAAAAAAAAAAAAAAAAAAAAAAAAAAAAAAAAAAAAAAAAAAAAAAAAAAAGTGAAAAATATAAACAAAAAAATAAAAGGCTGGGAAATAAGAGTGTACTATAATAGCAGCTATATACATAGAAAGTGTGATGAAATGCTTAGAAAGAGAAAACTGTTGAGGTTAGACTGATGTGTAAAACTACTGGAAGGGCAACTAATACTTTTCTAAGAAAATTATTAATAACATGCACAGAGTTTCTCCAGAATATTAGTCATAGAATTTGGAAGCAAATTCCACTTTCATTGCAATGTGTTTTTAATACTTTGGGACATTATGAAACCATTCTTATAGAATTGTAACATTGTCAAAGCTAAAAAACTCACATTTAATTTTTTCAATAAATATTTATTCAGCTCCTACTATGCCTACATAGTGTTATATTCAATGATGAACCTAAACTAGCATGCTTTCAACCCCCTTTGGATGTATAGTTTATTAAATAAAAGACATCAATGAAATAAATATGCAAACTAAGTAATTATATTCAAAGTCACAGTTGTGAAAACACTGTGAAAATAAAAGTGTGGTCTTAGGAAAGTGTAGAAAAAGGGAACCTAATCTAATTGGGAGTTTGAATGGGCTTTTCTGAAATCCAAAGGAGAAAATTAAGAAGTAACTATGTATCCAGATGAAAGGGGAGTTGGAAGGATGGGTAAAAAGGGAAAAAATGAAGAATACAAACCGGTAGTTACAGAATACTCAGAGAGTTTTAGATTGTAGCATAGGGAATATAGTCAATAATATTGTAATAAATATAGGTGGGCACAAGTAGACAAATTAATAATATAATAATCAATCAATAACAATACAAGAATAAACTTTTGCATACTCACATTGTAAACCTACTTTTGCCCACACTTGTATGTATGGGGCTAGGTGGGTATTTGAAGCAGCGGGTAGACCAATCTGTAAAATACATGATTTTCTAATTACTTTGCTGTTCATTTCAATGTAATACAGAATAATATTGAATGTAAACTATTGAAAAATGAAATAGTTAACTATGTACAAGTCATGGGGTAGGAATTTAGAAGAGTAGAAGAAAGGAAACTGGTTATACAGATTTTTTTCACTTAGAAGCAGAAATAAGACATGTGGCAAAAGTTTAGGAATGTGAGAGAAGTTGAATCAGGACATATAAAAAATGCCAAGTAAATATGGAATGCCTCCTGTGTATCAAGCACTCTACATGCAGTACTTTCAGTGTCTTTTGATATGATTATCATTTGCATTTCTACAGATGAGAACACTAATATAATTGTATATCAATTCACACAATCATGGCAGAACTAGGATTTGAATCAAGACTGAATCTTTTTTTTTAATAGTTCATTTTTTATTATATTTTTTCCATTATCATTCATCCCCCCATACTCCTTCCACCTTCACCCTGCAAGCACCACATTGCTGTCAGCGTCTGTGAGTTTGTTGCTGTTGTTTAGCCATTCCCCCTTCCCCACTGAGCTGTCACTGTCTATTCACCTTTTAAGTAAAAGGTAGATCCTAAATCTTTTTATGATATTCTAGACTTTGAAATTTATCCTAAAAGTAAGTAAAACATCATTGGAATGTTTTTGGGTAAAAACTGTTGGGCAGTTTGGGTAAATTCTTCTTGCATCTTCAAGAGAGCAAGAGGGACAGCAGGGAAGCAGTTAGAAAGTAATGCAGAAGACAGTCACGATGATGTGAATTAGAGTGTGGGCAGCAGCGGTGGAGAAATGGAAACATTTCACAGATGCTTAACAAGCAAGTTACATAGTCCAATACATTGAATCTGTTGAGGACAGCAGAGAAAGAGATGTTTGGGAGGTCTCAGATTTATGACTGATTAACTACATGGAAGGTGAGACCCCTCCTCCCTAAGATGGGTGACACTGAACAGGGACTGAGGGGGGATAATGAACATGAGTTTCATTTTTATCCTGAGTGCTTTCAAAACATATAAATGTTGAAACCAAACCAAATAAATATATAGATCTGAAACTCAAAGTTTACTGGGCTGGAGGTAATGATTTGTGAGTCAGCTGTTAGTAGTTGACAATTCACACTTTGAGCATTAATGAAATTACTTAGGGAAATACAACAATGGATATGAATGAATGTAAATCAAATACTAACAGTAATTACTTGTCTGCTGTTATAAGTATTATATATGCTTTTTTTGTTACCCATGTGTATTTTTTTTTTAATTTAAGCAACGTGCATTTCTTTTTCTTTTTTTAAAGATTTTATTTATTACTTTCTTAGAGAGAAGGGAAGGGAGAGAGGCAGGGAGGGAGAAAGACATCAATGTATGGTTGCCTTTCACCTGCCTTCATCTACATACCTGGCTGGAGACCTGGCTTGCAACCTGGTTATGTGCCCTGACTGGGAATCAAACCAGTGACCTTTGGGTTCACAGGCTGGTACCTTATCCACTGTGCCACCAGCCAGGGGCACAACATGTATTTTTTTATGTGGGGCAAAACTGAATAATTTCTTCAGTTGTATTGAGATATAGTTGACAAGTGAAATTATAATATATGTATTTGAAGTGTACAAGTATGCAGATTTGACTTACATATACATTGTGAAAGGATTCTCCATTATGTTAAGGAGCACCAATTTCAATTACACAATGCAGAGTGATCAACTACAATCCCTATGTTATACTTTAGGTCCTCATACCTTATTTGTTTTATAACTGAAAGTTTGTACCCTTTTAACAACTTCCTATGTGTATGGTGTAAAATAGGGGCCTAGCTTCATTCAGTTGCACATAAATGTTCAGTTTTCCATCACCACTTATTTCCCTTAGTTTACAGTTTTGTTTCCTTTATTAAAATTAATTGACCATATATGCATGGGCTATTTATTTCTGGGCTATTTATTCTATTCCATTGATCTATGTATCAATTATTTGCAAATACCATACTGTTTTGATCACTATAGCTGTGTAATAGAGTTTCAAATCAGGACATGTGACATCTCTAGTTACATTCTTTCTTTTCAAGATTGCTATAAATATTTAGTCTTATGTGGTTCCATATGAGTTTAAGGATTATTTGTTCTATTTTTGTGAAAAAATGCATTGAAAGTTTGAATCTGTAGATCACTTTGGGTAGCATGGATATTTTTGCTATCTTTATTCTTTAAAAAAAAATATTTATTATTTCCAGAGAGAGAGGAAGGGAGAGAGGCAAAGAGGAAGAGAAACATCAATGTATGGTTGCCTTTCAGCTGCCTCCAGCTACAGACCTGGCTGGAGACCTAGCTTGCAACCTGATTATGTGCCCTGGCTGAGGAATCCAAGTTACCTTTATTCTTTTAATCCATGAACATAGAGTAACCTTTCACTTATTTATATCCTTTTTAAAATTTATTTGTATCCTTTTTCAGCTTTGCTCATCAACCTTGTAATATTTAGTGTGTAGATCTTTCACTTATTTGGCTCAATTTATGATTTTATTATTTTGATATTACTGTAGATGGGATTTTTAAAATTTCTGTTTCTGATAGTTCACTGTCAATATATAAAAATGCAACTGATTTCTGTATGCTGATTTTGTATTCTGCACCTTTACTGAATTTGTATATTCTAATAATATTTTGGTAGAATCTTTAAGATTTTCTACATATAATATCATGTAATCTACAAACACAATATTACTTTTTTCTTTCTGATTTAATTGCCTTTCTTGCCTAATTGCTCTGGCTAAGACTAACAGTACTCTGTTGAATAAAAGTAGTGAGAGTGGACACCCTTATCTTATCTTAATCTGGATCTTTCACCATTGAATATGATATTAGCTGTTGATTTGTCATGTTTTTTTCTTTAATTGCATTGAGGTATATCCCTTCTACACACAATTCATTTTAGTGTTTTTATCATGAAGGCATGTGAAGGTATCTTGAATTTTGCCTAATGCTTCTCAGCATCTATTGAAATGATAACATGATTTTCTTTTGTTAATGGGGTATATCATGTTTATTGATTTTTGTATGTTGAAGCATACATCTCAGGAATAAATCCCACTTGACCATGGTACATGAGTCTTTTACTGTACTGTTGAATTTGGTTTGCTAGTATTTTGTTGAGAAATTTTACTCCTATGTTCAGCAGGGATATTGACCAGAGGGATTTTTCCCATATAATGCCCTTATCTGGCTTTGATATCAGGGTAATACTAGCTTCATAAAATTAGTTGGAAATACTACCTTCTCTTCTAATTTTGGAAGAGTTAGAGATCAGTTGGCATTAGTTCTTCTTTAAATGTCTGATAGAATTCACCATTTAAGCCATTCAGTCCTGAACCTTTCATTGTCTGGAGGTTTTTGATCACTGATTTTATATATATAATAGTAATTTGTCTTTTCATATTTTGTATTTCTACATGATTCATTCTTGGTGGTTTGTAGGTTTCCAGGAATTTATACATTTTTCTAGGTAATACATTTATTCTAGGTGAGTAAATTTGAAAGTATTGGGTAAAATATTCAACTTGTAATAATAGAATAGATGTTATTGTAAATGTGGCAAATGCAAGAGGTGAGAGATCCAAGTTGGAACCAGGGTTTCATGTCAGAATCAAGAGGCTTTTCTCATCTCATTTTTCACACTGCTTGCCCTGCACAGCTTACGATCACTTTCTCTTATGTTCTCTGATAGTATCATCCCCATCAAAATTTCATATGTCAAATATTGCATCTGACAGCAATGCAAGCTCTTGTCAGAAGTTGTCAACAAAGCTCAAATTCAATTTTTGCTTATTCTTCAATAGAATGTATATGCTAAATATCTCGTCCCTTAAGATACTGGTGTCATTTGTCTGGTTTGTAGATTTTATTGTCATGAAGTGTTGAACAAATTCTGGCAGTGGGTGAGCTAGGCTTTCTGACTATTATTTTCAATCACAATGCCCTCCTTGATGAATCCTATTAAGAAACTTAATTACTGAGCATTATCTCCGTATACTCATAGCTTTATGCATCTGATAAATTTCTACAAAGACACTATGAGAAAAATGTCAATAAGATTTTCTAATTCAATTTTGAGTCAGAAAGTTGCCACTTAGTCATCATGTGCTACTATTCTATATTTACATAAAAGTTACTTGAGGCATAATAAACTCATATTTTTAAACTTTAATGCTTATAAATATATAGTCAAAAAAGATGAAAGATTTATATGATCTGAAGAGAAACCAGAATATATATAAAGAACTCATTGGATTCAACATGAGGAAGACAAAAATTCCTATTAAAAAATGGGCAAAGGACCTGAACAGACACTTTCCTGAGGAGGACATACAGAGGGCCCATAGGCATTTTAAAAATGTTCAAGATCACTAGCATCAGAGAGATGTAAATTAAAAACACAATGGGGGTGGGGTGGGGAATTGGGATGACTATAATATAATAACAATAAAAAGAAATAAATAAAAACACAGTGAGATATCATCTCACACCTGTCAGAATGCCCATCATTAACAAACAAGTGCTGGCAAGGATGTAGGGAAAAGGGAACCCTCGTGCACCATTAGTGGGAATGCAGACTGGTGCAGCCACTGTGGAAAACAGTATGGAATTTTCTAAAAAAACTAAAAATGGACTGCCTTTTGATTTAATGATCCCACTACTGGGATTATACCCTAAGAACTTTGAAAGACCAATTCAGAAGAACCTATGCACCCCAATGTTCATAGCAGTATTATTTATAATAGCCAAGTGCTGGGAACAGCCTAAGTGCCCATCAGTAAATGAGTAGGTCAGAAAACTGGTACATTTACACAATGGAATACCACATAGCAGAAAGAAAGAAGAAACTCCTACCTTTTGTGACAGCATGGATGTAACTGGGGAGTATTATGACAAGTGAAATAAACCAGGTGGCAAAAGACAAATACCATATAATCTCACCTACAAGTGGAAACTAACGAACAAAACAAATAAATCAGCAAAATAGAACCAGAGACGTGGGAATAAGGAACAAACTGACAATGACCAGAGGAAATGGGAGAGGGAGTCAATTGGGGAAATAGGGGAAGGATCTAGTCAAGGAACAAGTATAATGGACCCATGAACATGGACAACAGGGTAGGTATTGACTGTGGGAGTGGAGAGTGGACAGGGCAGGAAGAGCAATGTGAAGAGAAACTGTATTTGAACAGCAATAACATTTTTAAAAAAATTTAAATTCTGTCATTTATCTACATAGCAAAATCAAACTTAACAAAAATAAACCAGATATTTGAACTTTCATATAATATGGTGTCATGTAATCATATTTAGCTATGAAATACTGAATACTTTTGGAATGACACATTATTGAATAGTTCTATCTATAATAGAGTTTATTAACATGCTCACTTTGACTACTTGTAACAGTGGTATCAATTTAGTTTTTTTTTCCAATAGTAGTTGGAGGAAGCACAATTTAATTAAATATCTAGAAGAAAGACATTGATTTCAGAGCAAAAATAGCTATTTCACATTACTTACTTGGGCCTCAGATTTTTCTTGTTAATGGAGTTACCTTTTTTTTTTTTTTTTTTTTTACATTTTTATGTCAGTGTATGGTTGCCTTTCACCTGTCTCCAGCTATGGACCTGGCTGGAGAGCTGGCTTGCAACGTCATTATATACCCTGGCTGTGGAATAGAACCAGCCACCCTTGGGTTCGAAGGCCAGCACCTTATCCACTGTGCCACCAGCCAGGGCTATGGAGTTACCTTTTATAACCAATAGTAATAAGTTAAGCTTTCCATGTTGCATAATGGATGTGTTCCTACCTGAACACCTGCACATTTCAAGTAAATGAAAACAAGAGATCACGTTAACCAAGACACATTAACATTGATTGTTGACATCAAGGAACATTTCAAATAAATAGCTGGAAATGCTCTATAAAAAGGCATTGTCCTAGGATGCTCATGTAGTCTGAGTGCAAGCAAACTCTACATTTTATACTATTATAACATCAAGACATTTGGATGGGAAATGATTTTCTCAAGATTTAATTTTTAATTGTTGCTTAGAATTATATCCAGAAAATGTATATGCTTCCTTCTCAAGTTACATAAAATAAAAATAGTTTGAAGTTTGAATTATGTGAGTATGTAAGACTCCAGGAACTTAAGTAAGGACATTGTATTCTTCACTTCAGTACAGACTCTTTTTAGTAATAGGTTATTTTTCAGAGTGAGTTTAGTTTTCAGAGTAAATACAATCATTACCTTTCAGCACGAGAATATTGCTAATTCTTCTAGTTGGAATTCAAACTTTCTTTTCCTCTATTTTTATTATATATAGAGGATATTAATATAATATCTTATATTAAGATGTGATTCACATGCAATGTAACTAATTCTTTTTAGTAAACACTTCTGAGTTTTGACAAATGCACGTATCCACATAACTACTATCACAATTGAGTACGGAAGAGTTTTGAAAACCTTTCCTTTGCCTCTTTTTACTCACCCCTACTTTACTGTCAGTTCTTCAAGGGCGCTGATATGTTTTTGTCTCTGTGGTTTTGCTCTTTTCAGATTGTCATATTAGTAAAATCATATAATATGCAGAATTTTAAGAACTGGCTTCTTAACATATTATATTTGAGATCTATTCATGATGATGTGTGTGTCAGCAGTTATTACTTTTCAGAGCTGAATAGGATCTCATTCTATGGCTGTTATCACAGTTCAGTCATTTTATAATTTATTTATTTTTGTTATAGGTAGTGTTCCTGCCATGAACATTAGCATTTTATTAGCACTTTGACTAATTATCATTTTGACTAATTATCAATTTCAATTTTTTTAGGATTTTTGTAATAAACTCTCATGAAGCCCTGGCTGGTGGCACAATGGATAAAGCACTGGCCTGCTAACCCAAAGGTCACTGGTTTGATTCCCAGCTGGGGCACATAACCAGGTTGCAAGCCAGGTCTCCAGCCAGATCTGTAGCTGGAGGCAGGTGAAAGGCAACCATACATTGATGTCTCTCTCCCTCTCTGCCTCTCTCCCTTCCCATCTTTAAAAATAACTGCATTTCAAGTATAGTTAAAATTGAGACATTTTAATTTCTCTAGCAGAGAAAAAGCAGTATATATTTAAAATTTAAGAAATAAATTACATAAAATTACCAATCTAAGATTCTAAAGTATAGAAATATAATTCCAAACTCCACATCTTAAAACAGAAATAGACATAATATTTTACCTTAATTATATTCTATGTGGAAAAATAGTAGCATTCTAATCTAAATGTATTTGTGTATTTTATGCTATGTATGTTTGTAATCTTTTTGTTATATTCCTCTCATTTTCCCATGAAGAATTTTAATATAATTCTTATATGACAGTATAATTTATATTAAGTTTTTTGGTACAAGTTATAACTACATTTGGAGTTTGGAGTGCCCTTAGAAATCACCTGAGTGCCATCCTAGCATCCTGGTTTTCCGAAGACCCCCATCTCATGAATGGTGAGTGAAAGCATGAGTTATGGAAGACATAAGGCTCCAAGTCTCAATTTGGGAGAGTTTCCTCTCTTCTTCATTGCATCACTAACATGCAGTGAATCCCACTATGAATAATTTTGTATACTTGCTGTTTGGAACAAACTTTAGTCCCACAGTATTTTATTCAAAAGCAGAGATAAATGAATTAAATCTGGTATTGTAGATCACCCCCTTTCTGTGAGTCTCTCCTTACCCTCGTCTCACAGGCCTACATTATCCCATGTCAGGCCAGCGGTTCCACACTGTGATAGAGACGAGAATCATCTGGAGAGTTACTAATACACACTGATGCCCAGTTTTGTCAGAGTGAATTAGGGCTTGGGACAGTATATTTTTGTCAAATTCCCTGGGTGATATTGATACCTCATTAAAGTTAAGAGTAGCTGTTCTAGGAATCCTGCATGTACATCCACAGGGACCTCCACCTCCAGCTTCTTAATTCACTCTAATCAAGACAACATACTTAAGCTGGCACAACTCTTCTTATTTTCTAATAATTTTTTCATTGTTGTTCTACATCTATGTCTTCTAGCTCCACTGGCTTAAGTCATACTTTCTACCTTAGCATTCGACAACTCCAGCCTAACTTTCTAGTAGTGTTGTCTCTCTACTCCAGTATGACCGAACTTCTCTTTGGTAGGCAATGTTAAAAGTGTGGCTTCTCATCCCAATAAATTCAATAACATTTTTAAAAAGTTTAGTATAAAGGAAACAGGGACATGGACAACAGGTGGGATTGACTTTGGGGGAAATGGGTGGGTGGGGAGGGAGACAGAGGGGAGCAAAAAGGGGATGGATGTAATACAACAACAGTAAAATTAAAAAAAAAGTGTGGCTTCTATTCCTAGAGACTTGAGTTAAACTAATAGTTACTCATAGTAAAACTTTTCTGGGTCTCACCATGTTTTAGGGGTGGAGGGGCAAAACACAAAGCTCTTTATAATCTTTATATGTTATATATAACGCATGAAGTCATTTCATAAACTTAGGGATGTTAATATGAGGGGTTAGTTACCCAAAATGCCATGTTGCCACTTAATTATTTTGCTTACATTATTTCGACTGACCTTCTGTTTGCACTTGCACATATTTCATATTTCATTCTGTTTTCAGATTCCCTGGGCCTTCCCTGATTTCCCCAGTGTTACATGCTTTCATCTTTCTCTGCACATGTGTGCCAGTTAGCATGCAGCCACAGTTATAAAAGATGTTCTGCCATAAGGGAGGGTCCATGTGCATTCTGCATTATCCTCACACAAAGCAAGGGAGCTAATTTGATTCCTTTCATAATCATTACACATGACAAGCTCCCTAATGTGCATATTAAATGGAGTGAATATATTCATTTTGAGTTGTTAATCTGTATAGCATTAATATTTCCTAGTAATCATAACAGCTGCTGTTTATTCAGTAGTTAACATGTGCAAGCCTTACTAAGTATTTTATGCATATTATCATCATCAGATGTCTTTAAAACAGCCACCCTGAGATGTAAGTTTGTTAAATCCATTTCATGTATGGGGCAACTTGAGACTCAGGAAAGTTAAATAACTTAATATGTTTCAACAACTAGTAGAAACCAGAGCTGAGTAATAAATAGATAAATCTTAGCAACTTGATTCATAGTTTCCATAAACATCTTAATCTGGATTGTACAGTGTATTTTCAGTGTATTTTTTAAAGTGCAATGCAAATAGGTGACAACTTTGCCATATTTTAAAGGCTTAAAATGACAGAATTTATTCTATTATACAAAGTTTAAGGTGATCATTCAAACAACTTAGATACGCTTTGTGATTGTGCTGTTATGCTGTGCATGCATCTACAGGTATATTTGTGTGTCTGTGTTAACATGCAGTTCAGTTGAAGCTGGACAGGTGGCATTATCTCCCCTAATAACTGTTCCCACTGCTTTCTGAAAGGATAGCCTGATTGCACATTTCAGGCACTTTTTGTTATTTAAAGAATATCATCTGTTTTTATATTTATTGATTTTAGAGAGAGGACAAAAGGGGAAGAGAGAGATAGAGATAGAGAGAATTTGTTGATCCACTCATTTGTGCATTTATTGGCTGATCACTGAATGTAGCCTTGACCAGGAATTGACCCTGCAACCTTGTCATATCAGGGCAACACTAACCAGCAGTGCTACCTGGCCAGGGTCACATTTATGTTTTCTTTTCTTTTCTATTTTCTTTTTTTTTTAGTTGTAAAGATGTTGTTCTGGAAAGTAGACTGAAGATCCAGTCTCCTATGTGATTATTAGCTCTCTTTCCCTTCCAACCTTCTCAGTACAGGTTAGACTTGATTCCATTGGCAATTTGAGGGGGGCTAAGGTCTGTTATTTGCCCACACCCTTCCTCTGTTTCCTGTTTTTCCTTTTGGTGGGAAAAGTAGGGAACAGATATGGTAACTCTTGTCACAGATGGGAACTCCTCCTCCTGATTGCTGTCCTCTTATGGGTCTGCACCAGGTGTGAATTCCCATATAACTTCTACAACATCCACTGACACATGGAAAACTCACTTATCTACTACACCAGAAGTAGAATGCTGGCTCTGTCTCCTGTACCCACATATATACCCCATCTCTCTGCTTCATCTCTTTCAACCCTTCTCCTTCTCCAGTGATATCAATATATCTTTATAATAGAAAATTCCAGATGGTAAACATAAACTAGTCCTCAGATCAGTAGGGATTTGAATGATGAGAGTAGATGGGATGCTTCTCAGGACACTTTGATATTAAAGGAGAAGAATTTTAATAAGTGATTGGGCGAAAGTGAAGAAAAGCCTGTTTTCTCTTAAATTCAATTATTCCCAAATTTTATCATCCAAATCAATCTTTTTCATTTTTCCTCCAATATCACAATCAGAAATACATTTTGCATCATTTGCATCATAGTCAAGTTCTCTGTTCTTCTCTCTTCTCTCTGTCTCACACACATATACCCCTCTAATAAGTTTTTTTAAACCTAATACTTTTCTATACACATGCCCTGCACTCTAGTTTCTATTTTGTCTGTTCAGTCCTATCAATTTTTAAGACATTTGTTTCACAACCCACTAAATGATTACCTAACCTTTGGAGGGGTCAAGTAACACAGTTCATCAAACACTGCTGCTGAAGGTAAAGACTAATAAACTTGTTGGCCTTTTTCTCCCCAGTTCAGTGGATTCTCAAATCAATAGATGGACTCTCCTAAAGTTGGCCCTAAAAGTTTTAGAATCTTTACTCTCAACAGCAGTTTTCTGTGTTGTAATCCTTGCACTACTGGGGAACATTAGGAGGCAAGAATAATAGCAGTCGGTATGTCATGCCAACTGCCCATTGTGCATGCTTTGAATAGAGAATAGCTGTGTGTTTGCATGCCTGTGCACTTATGTTTATTAGACCAATTTTAATGTTTTCACTAAATCCGAAAATGGCATATGCTATTCTGAAATACGTAAGTAAAAAAATTACCCACTCTTTGTAGTTCCTGTAGAGTAACTGCAATTTCTGGTTTTTTTTCAGGTCCTATATAGTACAAATGCATACTGATGCATGCTTATATTTTAGTAGTCTTTCCATTTCTGCCAGGGCTTTATTTATTCTAGAAAGTGATCATCATAGTCAATATGACCTTGTTATGAAAGTCAGCTCTTGCTTGGAAGTTTAAACTGGTGCTTCCCTCTTGCCTTAAAGGGTAAATTTATAATCACTTTGGGATGAGAACATGATCTTTAGAAACTGTTAGCTTTCCCCCCCATTTTCTCATTTAACATGAAAATGCTTAGGTTTTTCTTTTCATGTTCTTTTAGCTTTTATTTTACACTTACGAGTTTTATTCTCAGTACAACCACTCAGGTTTCTACATGGAAAGGCAAATTACTCTAGATAAGCACGGTGCAAGAAAGTACAAGATAAAGACTTCTCTTTTTTAAAAGTAATATGGGATGGAAATTGTTTATTGAGGCACAAAAGTGTGCATATACTAAGGGAGCAGGAAAGTAGGCAATAGTAAAGACTGCCTCAGTTATTTGTTAATGTATTTGCCATCTGAGTTATTGGGCTATATAGGCTGTTTACTTGAATCTGCATTATGGTCATTTTCTCAGTGAAATGCTTAAATTGCTATGTCCCAACTCTTGTATTTTATCTCATGACTAATATTAAAGCTTTACTCTTGGCTTTAATATTAGTGCAGGAAACAACAAACCAGCCAAAAACCTGTACCTACACTTTGCCCCCTATCCACATATACATGCTTAAAGCTGGCTTGAAATTTTATGGTAATCATACATCAAGTACTTTATGTGTATGTGCACCTGACATTACGCTAAATATTGTTGTTTAATTCTACAAACAAAACTTTGGAGTAAATGTTTTCTACATTTAATATATAAAATGAAAAAGGTTCATAAACTTTCTTACTGATTCAATATCATACTCTTAACCATATTCTTACGTGGTTGCCAGACATGTGTGTTAGTGTAGATTCTCCCTTTGTGCATTGTTAGGACGGTCTCTTTAAGACATCTAATGGATACCCAATATCCATTAGATATCTTGTTTATTAATACTAAATATCCAAGTGGGTAGCAGAGAATTTCTGTCCTCTTATTTCCAAACACTTTTTATTAGTAATAAGCTACCCAACCAAACGTCAAGGATTCTCATTTGCTTTCTTTTTGTATGGCACACATTATTAATTGATCATAGCATTCTTTTCAGTGGAACAGAAGTGTACAGCAAATCACTTCACCAACAGCACTCTACCAAATCACCAACAGTCAACTGTTGATGGCATCAAAATGAAAACTATTGTGCCATTCTGGCTTTCTTCCATTTTATGACTCTTCTACTCTGATGAATGAAAAGATAATTTTGATTTTTTAATTTAAGTTGGTAAGAGATACAGTGGTACTTCAGTACTCATAGTTAATTTGTTTTGGAACTTGTGACAAGTGCTGAAACCAATGAGTACTGAATGACAAAGCTTTTTCTCTTGCAAGAGCAGCATCGTGACTCATACATGTTCTCTAGCAAGTGTGATGAGTCCCTAGCAAGCACCAAGTGCTGAAACATTTCTTTTTCTTGTCAAAATGCAACGAGGGTTTAATGAGTTCTGAAGTCAATGAGTACTGAGGTATGACTGCGTGTTGTTTGCAAGAGGCACTTATTATGCACTATGCAAAATAAGCAAGTTAAAGCATAAGGTACCTGGTCTTGGAGCTAAGTAAGCTGGCTTTCCCTATCAAGGAAAACAACTTCAACATTTCAGTGTTACAGTGAAGATAATTTCAGGGAAGGGCATTACATTTTCACACTAGATTTTAGAATTTGATATGGACAACATGTTTAAGAGAAGGATCTTAAAAAATCATTTTTTTTTGCAGCCCCTTAACATATAGTAAACCACCACAATAGTAGTAAAACATTTCTTGCTCTTACTTTGAAGCCCAGCTCCTTATCAGGTTTTCCCTACAGACTGAAATGCATTTTCTACAAAAACTTGTAAAATAATGTCCTCTATAAATAGAAACAAAAGAACTATGGTTCACCCTCAGTATCTTGCAAGGCAACAAACCAGCTATTAACTGTCAAATCCCGCCCTGAATACCAGGTCTGTCTCTTCATTTCTAAATCTTGTGACATAACAGAGAACTTAATGATAGCTTCAACTTTTCACAGAAAACATGAAAATAAGTATTGTTTCTAGTATTTCTAAGACTAAGCTTTCACAAACTGCCTGTTTAAACATTTTGTTAGACTAATATTTTGATTGTTCTTTGTAGTTGTTTTCTACATCTTCTTTCTTTACTCCTTCTCTGAAATGACACAGTCCATCTTATTTAAATATCCTCAGATCTTGTCTTGTACACAGTATTGCTTTACGACAGTAATGAACTTACCCATATCTAAGAACATTATTTATGTTCTTAGATAATGGAATTTGTGATGAATCAGTAGTAGCATGTCTTCCTTCTTCTGCACCAGCCTTGGTGGTGTCTGTCTTCAGAATTTGCAAGCCATAGGCATTGTAAAGAGAGATGCACAAGGAGGTCTCCTGCTGCCATTCAAACCACTTACAGTTGTATCTGAATTTTCATTAGATTTATTTTGCCTTCATATAAGATAGAAACACCTTATACTCTGAAGTTTAACTGTTTTGATTAGAGTTTATTCTTCCCTGTTAACTGTTTGTCTTTGGTCAACTCAGTCAAGCCTTCTGTGCCTGAGACTTTTATCTTGAAAATGGAGATAAATTCAAGTCAGCGGCTTGTCATAAATATTTGAATATACTCAGGAGATATTACTTGAAAATTATAACTACTCTATTATTACTATTAGAGGAACTACTTTAAAGTAAACAACACTTATATCTATAATTTTTAAATAGTTGTTTATAAAGAAGCCAAACCATAGCCCATATATTGAAAATAAGCTTGAAGTCCCTGGCTGGTGGCACAGTGGATAAGACCCTGGCCTGTGAACCCAAAGGTCACTAGTTTGATTCCCAGCCAGGGCACATAACCAGGTTGCAAGCCAGGTCTCCAGCCAGGTCTATACCTGGAGGCAAGTGAAAGGCAACCATACATGAACGTCTTTTTCCCTCTTTGCCTCTCTCCCTTCTCCTCTCTCTGGAAATAATAAAATCTTAAAAAAAGAAGAAAGAAGAAAAAGGAATAAGAAAATAAGCCTGAAGAGAAAATTTTTAATATATGTAAATCTTAACTATGTAAATCTTAATAGTGTTTGGTGACGTTTATATCACCCCACATAAACTTCCCTTATTTCTCAAATAAATTGTAATAATGGTTATATATATATTTATAAATATGTATATTTCTATATTTGCATATGTGTGTGCCTGCATATTTCTTATGTTTTATTTACTAAGTACTGGACATATATTTTGACTTCCAAATTGAGTGCATGTTAATAGTTTTCCCAAATTTTGCCTTGGCATGATATGTGAAATCATCTTTCCCACCTCCAATCATAATGCCTTGACACCAGCTGTCTGCCTGCTAAGGCAAGACAATTGCTTGTATTTAATTTTGGCAATATTCTACTTTTGGTACCAGTTTCAGTATAAGGTCAATTATGGCATGCACATTAATCCTAGTAAAAGAACATTTCAGTGAATGAACCCATAAAGGTTGTCTATCTCTCAAGTCTGAAACTAAGATGGTGCTTATGTAAAAAATAAAAGACTCAGCAAAACCTGTATTTCTATGTTTTTTGTTTCTTCACATTTTTATCTAATTATGCTTTTGTAAGAATTATAATAAACTAGTCACTTCTAAAGATTTATAGAATTACAAAAATTGTAAAACTAGTCACTGCAAATCTCACCATGATGTTTGACTTAATGTTAAGTATGTAAAACAGTTTAATTTCTGGGCTCTCTATTCTGTTCCATTGATCTATATGTCTATTCTTATGCCAGTACCATGCTGTTTTGATGACAGTAGCCTTGTAGTATTGTTTGAAGTCCGGGATTGTGATTCCTCCTACCTTGTTCTTCTTTCTCAAGATTGTGGTGGCTATTCGTGGGCGTTTTTGGCTCCATATAAATTTTTGAAGTAT
>PVIW01014634.1:0-22284 GCA_004026585.1 Noctilio leporinus
AAAAAAAAAAAATGGTTTTCATCTGTGAAAAGAATCGTTTTCCTGGACTATCGGTTTCTCCTTGATAGAATCATGAAAGGGTTTTCTTTACCTTTTACGTGATCTGCCTAAAACAGCAAAGGTTTGGTGTTTTGTCAGAATAACCAGTATTTCTGCATGCGGTCTCTGTGGGGTCTTTGATTTCATAAGGAATCAGTCTTCTCTGTTGAGAGAGCTATGTTTTTCCAAACCTAGGCCGCCTGGGGCACAAACGTAGCAGGTTGTCGATAGGAGGCCCTGAGCAGAACTACAGATACGAGGAGGGCGAGACAGGCTATGTCATCTACAAAGTTTTCCATAAAACTTTCTTCATAGTCATTTCACCCGAGAAATCCGTACGTGTTATTTCAGAAAGAGCTGTGATCCCAACCAAACTTTCCTGTTTCTGACAAACGTATGCCCCCAAATCAAATTCTAAATAAATTATTTCTGACCTCTGAAGTGACTTGGGATTTTCCCAGAGGCCCTTTGACCACCTCAAAGACCTGCTGTCTCTCCCTGGCCCAGGAAGGTGATGAACAAATTGGGTGTTTGGTGGCCTAACTCCGCTGTCCCAACTGTCGATGCTCAGCTTCTCCCAATGACACTTGTAGGGAAGTGATTCGCAGGTGCGTTCCAGAAATGGCGTGACCTTCCTAAAAATCTGATATGACCCAAGGCCACCGGTCATGATTCTAGTTATTATTTAAAATAACTGTCACAGTAATAAATGATTTTGTTAGCTGTGGTACAATACGTCAGTCCCCTCATCCTGGCCATCTTGAACAATTTCGTCACTTGCAGACATGGCGTCAGGAAGGCCCTAAGACAGCGCTGGGTGACAGGAAGTCTTTCAGTCACGTAACTGATGGCATGTCTAGCGGCCAGCCTAGGTTCAGAAACTCTTAAACCTCCCTGATGAAAGTCCAACAGCACAGCTAAGTAATGGGGAAAAGGTTAAAATAGGCATTTCTCCAAGAAGATTTACATGAAAATAACACTCGGTAAGCCCAACGTTTTCTCTTCCTTTCTCATTGTTTATTTTCTTCTCTGCAGAGATACGCAGATGGTATTCCTTGCCCTTCCACTCGTGCCAGCCTCATTCTCCGATACAGTGTTTTTGAGGCCAGGCCTGAAATTACTTTCTTTGGCGAACCTCTGGGAATAATGAGATAGCTTTTCTCCAGAGTTTTAATAACGTGCAAAGACTTCGAGGCAAGCTCGGTAAGATTTAGAAGCTTAAATGAAAGATTTCTTACAAAAGTGCTGTGCCTCTTGGAAAGGAGGTTTCACACTGGTTTCCTTTCTTGCTGCTGAAATCTTGAAATAATCGGTCTTTTTAATTTTTTGTTCATAAATATGCCTGAGCACCAGGCCCCCAAATAACATATTCCTTTTATTCTTTTCTTCTTTTTTTTTTTTTTTTTA
Source organism: Noctilio leporinus (assembly GCA_004026585.1). Classification (NCBI taxonomy): domain Eukaryota; kingdom Metazoa; phylum Chordata; class Mammalia; order Chiroptera; family Noctilionidae; genus Noctilio; species Noctilio leporinus. The sequence continues at coordinate 1,447 of PVIW01014634.1, forward strand.
AACCATCAGGTGTTTGTTTTTCCCTTGGAATTTTGCATGAGGGCTGATCTTGGATCTTTGAAGTTTATTTTAGGCTTGTAAATACGCCTGTCAATTTGCATCTCTTTCGCTAGAAAAATCCCCTTTCACCTTCAAAAGCCGCGGAGTCTCATTACCTGAGGTTTCTTTGAAGGATTGCAGGGACACCTTTGCGGGCCCAGGCTGAAGGTTATACTTTGAATTGGACTTTACATAACTGACCTGACCCCTTTTAAAAAAGCGAAGTTCTTCTTTTTGCTTTGGTTGTGTGTGAGAGGGAAACATTTATCTTCTGGAAGACAGATGTAACACTATTGAAAAATCTCTGCAGAACACCGTTGGGTTGGCCAAGGTAACTTTGCAGAGATCGGGAAGCTCCATGTCAGCCCTTGTTCAACAGGGCATGTGTCAGTCCTGGCACCTGTCTTTATGACTGGCAATAGTTATTAACAACAGTTCAGTTCGACTAATATTTGCTCTGTGCTTCGTGTATCGGTTACTCTGCTGGGCATTGTGGAAATAACAAAAAAAAAAAAAAAAATCGCAGTGCTTTTGTTCAAATGAACACCATCTCCCATAAAGCAGCTGATTTTATTAAATAATTCATCGCAATAACATTCCGGCTGCTACAAGTACTTAAAGAAGACACAGTTAACCCAGGAGAAATGAAATTCAAAGAAAATTGTGTTTTCTCTCATCTTGGAGTTATTACAGCTCAGTGCGTGTGTGTGTGTGTGTGTGTGTGTGTGTGTGATTTGGTTTTAATGAGCCATGTCTCAAATACGTAATGTTTATGTCATGCTGAGATTTTAACCTTCGGTGGGAAGAGAAACGCAGTTTTGCCCAGGACTTGGCACCTAGATGCTGGCCATCTCAGAGTGAGCTGGGACCAGCCAGAGAACCGGCCGCCGGGGTTCAGGGAGAGACGCTCAGGCGGTTGGGGTCAGTGGGGGGAGGGCTGACCTTACACTGGAAGGCGCCCTGCGTCTCTGAAATTAGAGGGGACGGGGCTTCCCGCTGGGGAGAGTAGGGTGCAGCTTCGCAGGGAGTAACCTTGAACATGACCTGCCATCAGCCGGTGGTCAAGAGGCTGGAGGGGTAACGTCCGGAGCTCATCCGTGGACGTCGTAGGTTGGACACTCTGGTTGGACTCCTGTTGGGGTGTCGGTCTGGTGGTCGCATTTGGGAGCTCGAGTTCAAGTTGAGGTCAGGGCCCAAAAGGCCGGTTCGAGAGGCCTAGCGTGTGGACGGACGTGGTCAGGGAGGAAAGGCCGTGGGTGGAATCGGGGCCGGATTCCAGGACTGACCTTGGCAGCGTTTACGTTTCTAACATGATGAGATGAGGAGGGGCGAACGCCAGAGGGGCGAGGATGACCCCCCCCAGAAGGAGGGGGACAGGAAGAGAGGATTGTGAGCCGTGTTCGGTCAGATGAGAATAAACCGTTTTCGGGGAAAGGAGTGACCACCTCTGTCCCAGCGAGGTTGGCACAACCTGGCGCCGTGCGGAGCCCTGTCACGCGCTGACACGTGTGGCGTGTGCCGGGTCCTAAAGGCGTGTGTCGACTGTATTGGGGTGATGTGGGTTGATAAAACGATACCGGTTTCCAGCGCACAATCGGACAACGTACCATCTGTGCGTTGTGGTGCGTGTTCACCACGTAAGAAGCCACAATGTGTGGGTCTCTCCCCCCACTTGGCATCGCTGGTTTGTCTGCTTTTATTCTGGGCGTGTGATGGATCTCAAAGTGCATTGCTGGTTTATTCACTTTTAATAATTAGTTAGGCTTGAAGAAGTTTTTAAAAATCAGAAGCAACTTACTGCATTTACCCATTTCTAGTGTTCCTTATTCCATGGTTTGGAATAAGGGCTGTGTCCTCCCATGTCCTGTAGTATTTGTTTTTGCACAGGTAGCTGGAAATGAGACCCAGGCCTCGCCTTCCTTTCTGGAAGACGTGCATGTGACCGGGCACAGAATTCTAGCACGACCGTTACCTTTCTTCCGTTGCTTCGAAATGGACTTGAATTGTTTGTGAGGAAAAGGCAGCTGCTAGTCTGCACACCTAGGAGCTCAGCTCCCTTCTGTCTCAGGAAGCTCTACAGTGTTCTTTGTGTCACGGGTTTTACGCCAGTTGATTCCAATGGGATTTGGCGTCTTTATGTGTTTATTTAATGCTTCCTATCCCTGAGGTTTAGTTTTTGAAAAATCAGGGACATTTTCAGCCATAGTTTTTTCCCGAAGATTTGTACCCCTCCCCTTGTCAGTCCTGCAATTACAAATCCAGTTCTCCCCTCACATTGTCCCGATGTTGACTAGGACTCTATCCCATTGATGCAATCATTTTTCATTCTGTATGTCATGGTAGCCCCTATTGCGATGGAGTCCTGGCTGCTGCTGTGGCAGGTCCGCCCGCTGGCACTGCCCCGATGGGCGCCAGGCCAAGGGGAAAGGTCTCCCCACCCTCTCCTTCAGGAAGAGCGCCCTCCACCCCTCAGTGTGGCTTCAGGCTTCCTCAGTTGTCCGGGACTAACTGGGGCTCCAAAGACGGGTGAAGCCCCTGGGCCACCTTCCCGTGCTACCTCGGAGGACAGGACCGGGCTCACTGCCTTGGGTTGGGCATAAAACACTCTGCTGCTGCTTCTCCATTCCTGGGACCCCAACGCAGCCCACCCTCTTCTTACCACCTTCCAAGGCTGCTCCAGCATTGTTTCCAGGGATTTTATTCATGAGGATGAGTAGCGATCAATGATTCTACTCCATCATATCCTGCTCTGAGGTTCTCTGCACACCCATCCTTATTTTTATTTTATTTTTTAAAGATTTTATTCATTATTTTTAGAGAGACAGGAAAAGAAGGAGGAAGAAAGGGAGAGAAACATCCATGTGTGGTTGCCTTTCACCTGCCTCCAGCTACAGACCTGGCTGGAGACCTGGCTTGCAACCTGGTTACGTGCCCTGGCTGGGAATTGAACCAGTGACACTTGGGTTCGCAGGCCAGTGCCTTAGCCACTGAGCCACCAGCCAGGGCCATCTGCACCCATCTGCGCGTGTGTAAAAGGGTCCGGCAGCAGAATGTCCTTTATGGCTCTCCTGTTTGCCGTTCTGTCAGAGCCGTTCCCTGCCCGGCCAGCCTGCCCTCACTACCTGGGTCCTAAGTCCCTCAGTGAAACGGCCAGACAGACACGAGCCACCACCCATGGGCACATTTTGCTAGCACCTCATCATGACGAATCTATTTGAAAGCTTATCAAGCAGACTTGGTTAAGGCTGGGAAAATAAGGATAAACAGAGACATGAAGGAAAAATTTGCCTTTTGCGACATTCTCATGTTTTGTTGGGAAGCACCTGTGATCTAAACCGGTTGTTTTGTTGTCTTTACCGCAGTCCTGCCGCTGCCCTTCGAGGTCCGTGCGGCTGAGCACACGAGGTAAATGAGAGCCTTGTGAACTAAGGCCAGTGAAGTTCCCCTGACCTCCCTCCCTTCCTTCCTTCCTCTCCTCCTTCCTTCCCTTCCTTCCTCCTTTCCTTCCTTCCTTCCTTCTTTCCTTCCTTCCTCCCTCCTTCCCTCCCTCCCTTCCTTCCGTCCTTCCTTCCTTCCATCCTTCCTTCCTTCCGTCCTTCCTTCCTTCCTTCCTTCCTTGTCTAGTCAATCTTTGGAGCTTTAAACACATTCGAAAAAGCCAAGTACAGACATAACAGGTAAGAATTTTCCACTATGAAAATTGCTTTGAGTGAGTGACTTTTGTTCAATATTATTTTGAAAATCAAAGACAGGACCCATAGGTGACCCATGGGATCTATTGATGCTTTTTCACCAGTTAAGCCCCAGCAAAGGGACAGAGAGATTCCTGACATGACTAAGGGGTGGAGAAGGAGTCCTGTCGGACATTAGAGGCGGCCTGACGCCCTGCCCTTGATGTTGACTTTCTGTCACTTCTGTGAGGTGGGTGATGCCCCCTGACGGGCAGGCGGGTGTGAGGGTGGGATGTGTTGACAGAACTCGGGAAACCCAGCAGCCGCCCAGATTAATGGCACATTATGTTGGGTGAAAATAGACACCATTCATCAGCACCTCCTTATCTGAATTCACACGAGGAAGAATAAAGTGTAGGCACCTGAAAACTTATCTTCAAGTAAGTGAAAGATACCATTTTTATAACTCATTACCAACGTGACTGGACAATTAAAACTCTCATGGCAAGAAAACCCACATATATCTCTGTAATTACTGCAAGATAGTCTTATCTCTGAGACAGAGGAAATGTAAAATAATAGAATGGATTTTAAATATGTATTAAATATCAGGGTTTCTCCCAAGACTTATACATCATATTTCATGTTGTTATCACAGCAATACAGAAACATAGGAGGTCTTATCCTGGTTTGACCGAAAATGAAGTTGAGACTCAGATACTTATGGGAATTTCTCAAGACAACACACGGCTAGAAGAACAGATTGGGTTCAGGCCTTATGCAGTGCTGACTCCGAACTCACGGTACCTGAGGACTGACGGTGGCCAGGGCAACACGGGGGTCTCAGGTCTCCGGCGGCCTGTCGGACATGGTGTCACCTGACAGGTTGTCAATATGAGAAGCTTCACTGGACAAATATGGGAAATAGGAGCATCAGACTAATAATGAATGTGATTTATAAAACCATGAAATGAAATAACATACAGTAATAGTACCAATGCTGCTGCCATCAGATGGGCAGGTATTCAGACGCTGAACATCATACAGAACCGAGAAAACAAGTGAAGACAGCTCTGTGCCCAGCCGTGTTTCCAGGCCCCCTCAGAGCCAGGGAGCCTGGCAGAGAGACACAGACACTTGAAGGTGAGGGTCCGGGGAGGGAACGGCAGGTGGAGCTCACGAAGCAGAGAATTAGGAAGAGGAAACATGTAGAAACTGTAGAAACGGAGAGTGCTTCAGAGATCTGCAGAGAACTGCTTTCAAACCTTCAGCTGACACGTGGAGAGATGACCTGAGGCCTGGTAATGAACCACCTTGAGTTACAGAAAACAGAACTATGCAGGCCTCGCACAGGGCTGGCAGCGCTGAGCGTTCGCATGAGCGAGAAAGTGTGAAAGGACCTCCCAGGTCCAAGGAGAAGAAGCACCTGAGGTGATGACAGAGGAAAACGCTCCGTGACAGCACAGACTGCCAGAAGGCGAGTGATGTTAAATAATCCACAGTTAAATAATCCAGTCAGCCCGGAGCCAAGCACTGCCCTGCTCTTGCCCAATGGAATTCAAAGCAAATAGCAAGAGGATGAAACTATAGACATGTAAGTTAAGTGAGTCCGAAATAAATTCAGTAAGATTTATTGAACTACAGAAACAACCTCCACTATCCCGCAAGGCAACGTTCTCAGCATCAGCAGAACAAGGAACAGCTAGTTACAGGGCCAGTCAAGGCAGAACAACATGAACCTTGGGGAAGAAGGCAACTCATGGGACCTAACCCGCAGACGACACCAGAAGTAGAGACATTACAAGATTATTATTGGTCACATTGAACTGCAAGATTAGTGAACTTGAAGACACAGCCATAGACACGATCCCAAAGGAAATGCTGTGTGCAAAGTATTTAAAATCCGAAATACCATTCAACTGTAGTGTAATACAAGAAGCCAAATGCATTTGTAATGTGAGTTCTCCAAGGAGAAAGGAGACAAACACTTGAACAAAAAAATTGTCAAAAATTTCCCACATTCATGTCTCTTGAAAATAGTAAGATAGCCACAGAGAAACAGCAGCTATAAGGGAACAACAAATAGAAATTGCGAAACTGAAAATCACACGAACGGCAATTAATCAGATCAGACGCGCTCAATACAAGAGAGGAAATGGCAGAGACAGTCAGTGAGCTTAAAGACCGAGCAAAAGGATGAACCCAATCTGCACAAGAGGGAGAACACAGAAGTTCAAATACGTCACAGAGCCTGAGGATCCGTGTGCAAACACCCATATTCACACCAGTATGGCTGTCTGGAAGGAGGGAAGAAAGGGTGGAGCTGGAAGAGAATTTGAAGAAGTGATGGCTAGGAACTTTCCAACATGACAAAAGATTTAAAGCTAGGGATGAAAGCAGCTCAGCCAGCTTCCAACCGGATTAAACCGAAGACATCCACGCCAAGAAACCTCCTTATCAAATCTATGGAAACAAAGGCACAAGTGAAAATCCGGAAGGCAGCCCGAGAGGAAAGACGGGCTTCCTGCTTTAGGCAGTTGCAGCCACAGCGCTGGAACCACAGCCACCAGAAAGGCGTGGCGCACGTGGACGTGATGAAAGAATCGTTCACTGGAAATTCTGTAGCCTGCAAAAACAATCCTTGAGAATAAAAGGAAAATAAGGCGTTACCCAATGAAGGCAAAATGTGTTACCCGTGGACCTGCCCTTAAAGATGAGGGAAGAAAGCATTTCAAAAAGAAAGAAAATAACTTAAAAATATTCTTGGGGCATTAGGAAGAAACAACAGAACAACCGGAAACACGAATGCAATCACCAGATCATCTTTTAACTCATCAATTTAGAAATCATATTAGTGACCGAAATAAAATCATTAACAATATGGGACACTCAAGACAAGGATCATTTAAGAGTGAGGGAGACAGAGAAACCTCTGATGGTGCAGATTTCACAGTTCCCTCGGACTAGCAAAATACTGGCCCCAGGAGCTGTGATGAGCCACCCTCGTATGATGTAATATTCAGATAAACCATTAAAACATACACAAGGAAGTACATCGAAGACGTCAGGCTGGAATCTTGCGTGATGTTAAATAATCCACAGGAAGACGAGAACAGAGAAATTGAGGGAAAAGAACCAGGAGAAGCACGTAGAAAACAATAAAATGGTAGGCTTAAGGAATAGCATATCAATAATCATCTTGACACACCGTTGACTGGCAATTTTATAGCAAAAGCTGTCGCATGTGTAAACACGCAGTAACTCATTATTGATCAGCAACACGTGAGCTTGAAAACTCGAGGTTTTCATGACTGATCAACAATGTGCTGGTTATTGGTAATGTACCAGTTAAAAGACAGAGGTTGGAAAGTGGACACAAATTACTCAAACTTCATCTTTATATAAAACGCTAAAGTCAAATTTAATGGCGTCGGTGGATTGAAAACATTGAAAGTAGGGAAAGAAAGGAAACCAATACACTCTGCCAGCATTAATAAAGTAAAAGCCGTGGAAGGTGCATTAACGTCTGACAGAGGACACTTAAGAGTAGAGAAATTTTCTGGGAGCAAAGAGAGCTTTCGCATCATAATAAAACGATCCGTCAGGGAGACAGACTGATTATACATGTGTGTGCATTATGCAGCAGAGCTGCCAACGATATGCAAAAACTGATACACGCCGAAGAATAGGGAGATGAATTCACAGCGACTGTTGAGTGTTTCGGAACCCGGCTGTCAGCTGCGGGGGGCAGGCCGGGCAGGAAGCCGGCGAGCAGGCACAAGATGGGAGCAAGGCCGCTTGGTAGCGTCACCGGGCGTGCGCACGTGTGTGAACACCTGGGGCAGCGGCAGAACACGCTTCTTTCCCCAGGTGCCACGGAACGTTCAGTGGAGCAGCGTGTACACTGGGTCATTGAACAAAAAAATTCTAAATAATTATTGTGTCAAAGCAGCCTGGAGGGAAATTTTAAAAGTACCTTGAGCGTCACTGAAGTTAAAATCTATCACAACTTGTGGATTTTGTCCACCAGACGTCCACAAATCCGCAGGGAAAATGTGGGACACAGCGAAGGCCACTCTGATATGTTAAATACCATCCCTACAGCACCCAAAATACAATCATTCCCCAGGACCCTTACCTATCCCGTCGGTACTGAGCTGCTCCTCACGGTTTCACATGTTTCAGGATGAGTAGCTGACCCCTGGATTCAGAATCCCAACAGGGTTCCCGTGCTGCACTCGGCCGATGTGTCCAGAGGAGGTTATTTATTTAATCTATGAGTCTCGTGTCTTTTATTGGCCCTTGTAACGTGTTTATTAAGATAGCAGTCAGCTTCCTTGGAGAAGCCTCCTGTCTGAACTATGGCTTCACCTGCCCTGTGTCCTGGTCCTTGTTGACGTGCAGGTGGCAGCTGTGGGCTAATGCAGGTGGGCTTCCATATGAGGGTCCTGGTCACACCCAGTCTCGGGAGGGTGACAGGGTCCGAGCTGACCTCGGACGGAGGCTTTCTTCATGCGCTCCCGGGGTGACTAGCCATTCGATGTCCGGCCGAGAGCAGAGAGGCGAGGCAGATCCCCGTGGACAGACTCAGGTAGCCACCTGGGTCACTCGTTTCATAAATCAGCCAACACCCTGAGAACCTCCCGTGCACAGTGGCTCCTCGCCAGGAGCTAAGGGCACCGTAGTCCTTCTCGTTTTCAGACTGTGAGCCGAACCTGCATCTGTCCAATTTCAACACCGGTTCCCTTGGCAACGTGCGAGGCTTCGCTCGGGGGGAGCAGCAGAGCTGGCTTTGCGGGGAGCACACGGGTGGACGTTCAGCCACGTTTTGAGAGGGAACCTGGGGGACGTGGCGGGTTTACAGATCCTCACGACACGCGGGCGCTCGCGGTAACGATCGCGGTAACGTGATCTGACCTTCCGGGTCCGAGACGCAATCCAAGGGTTAAAGTTCCATGGAGCAAAACCTAAAAGAAAGAGCTTTTCTTCTAGTGTCTTTATGCACATGCTGGCCCAGAAGGAAGTGTGTGTGTGTGTACATGCGTGTACGCGTGCCCACGCACACGTGCGCCTAAGAGATGTTTGAAAATATTTAACGCTTCATCTCCCCAAGGCGGTGATCTTCTCCCGTTATTGTTTGAAATGTCTGCTGCGTGGAAAATGTCCTACTTTTCTTTCCTTTTTGTCCCTGCAAACAAATAAATGACTCCTTCCCGGGAAGTGGGGCTTTTCATTTGTGACAAACTTAACAGCCTGCCTGGCAGGGTTTATTTTCCTTTCCCTCGTGCGAAGGAGGCATTAAGTCTGAAATTGCCTCTGGTGACAGGCACTGTCACCCCTAATCCCTCACCGAGTGGCCCTCGCGGGCCGTCGGTGACAGAGGCTTCCAAGAGGTGACGGCAACTGTGCAAATAGAACCGTCTTCACAGGCAGGAGTAAGGAACCCACGCTTCCCGCGGGGACTCCTTTTGTTTAACTTGGGCTTACGTGGCTTCAACTACAGCAACATGAAATGGCGGCAAATCGCCTCGTTATTTTGTCACCGGAAGTGAATGTTTAAACCTCTTTCTCGTGTGTTTAGGGCCAGAAAGGAAAAAGTAGCCACGGGCCTTTTACAGAAGAAACTCCTTTAAATATTAACAGGAGGGTCCGCTGTTCTTGGTCCTGGGAAAACACGTTTCTGGATCCACTGCTATGCACTTTCCCCTCCTGAGAGACAGGTGGATGGCCTACGAGGTGCCCGGCGTTTAGAGAGGGACCTGGTCCACGCCTGCACACATTTAAAACACAACAGTGGCCCACGAGCAGAAATCAACCGGAAGTGCAGCCGCGTTGCTCTGGTGGCAGGCAAAGGGCTTGGGAAGCAGACCCGCACGGATGAGCGCCGGACGCTGACCGGGAACGAGGGGCAATCCTCACGGACCGAAGGCCGCAGACGCCAGGCTCCTGGGCTCTGTGTGAACGTGGCAGGAGCGGCTGACGAACTGCCCTCAGGCTCCGCCGGCAGGGTCCAACCCCAAGCATCGAAGTAGCTGGAAGTGAACTTGACCTTGATTAGGGGAATGCAAGGATTTAAAAAAACAGTTAGACATTTTAAATTACAGCGGACATAGAATATTGTACTGGTTTCAGGTCTACCGCCCGGAGGTTGGGCACCTATATAATGTACGGAGTGACCCCTCCCCCGATAGACCTGGTACCCGTCAGACACCAAAGTGTTATGACAATACTATGGACTATATTCATGATGCTATATTTTAGGGAAATATAAGGATGAACATAGTAGGGTTTGCTGGACTTTGTTATCAGCATGTTGGTGTAAACTGGTCTAAATGCTGATGAAGATAATTTTCAAACATTGACTCCATGTCAAGGGGCAGCTGGATGAGGACTTGAGCGGTCCCGGCACGTTCCGTGTATGCAGAGGGTGACCTCCCACCCACTCCCCGTGTGGCAGACCTGCCGGAGGGCCACTCGGGTCAGGGGTGCCACCCGCCGGGCAGCGAGGTCCTGTCCCCTGGGGGCAGGGTTTGCACTGGGGCTCTGACCGCTGCTTCTCCTCCCAGGGGACCACTGTTCCCATCGACGCAGTCAGCAGCATCACCAGGCTGTCCCCAGGAATATCTGTATAAAATGCTCTTCTCCTGCGTTTTTCTCTACAAATGCGACGAGGAAATCGGAGACTCGGGAGGCTGAAGGAAACGTGGTTTCATTCGTGAGTTGGGTGCAGACCCCGAAGGACTCGGTGTGGGACGTGTTGGCTGCCTCCCTGGTAGGCGTTTCCCCTGTGCGTGTCCCAATGCTGCTGGCGTTCGGTTTCCCCCGTTTTCCAAGCACGTGTGCCGTTCCGTCTGCTGGTATCAGGCATAAACGTGGTGTTACTTCACGAGCTAATTTATATCTAATTAAAGGAGAGAGGCCACACACTCTGTGACGTAAAATGAAACTGCTGCTTCTACACGATGCATTAATATTCTCATTAGATGGATAGGTTCCCATGAAGTCTACAAACTGTCCGGAGGAAGGAGGAGATGGTGGGAGGGGGGCTCCCCACGTGGCAGATGCAGGGGAGGGAGAGGCAGATGACGGTCATCGGAGTGTCAGCCGCTCTCCTTTCGGGCTGGAGAAAGAAAGAGGCCCCTTCTGTCAAAATCACGATCCCATTTGCAAAGCAGAGGAAGGAGGACATCGTGGAAACATGAAACTCGATGGTTTGTTCCGGGTTCAGGCATCCTTAGAATCAACCCACGTCCAACGTCTGCTGCAGACGCTCTGTTGGCGTGAGGCCGCGTGTTGACGGCCTCACGTGTCCGCTCCCGGGAGGACCTTCTCCCCTCAGACGCCTGCTTGTCACCCCAGCCCAGCTCCGTGCTGAAGTTCTGCCCTAGAGCTGAGCAGGCTGTTCCGCAGTTCGTCCAACAACGAAAAGCAATGGTACAGACGAGGCCTCTTGGGAGAAAAACCCTCTCCCAACTGCACCAAAGACCCCGCCGCCCCTGGCAGGAGCGGGGTCCCCCGGCCGTGTTCTGCGGGCTGCCTGTGTCCCTGCCCTGCTACCTCGCTGCTGCCCCCGGGTGACGGTGCAAAGTCTCGCCCCGTTCGGCTCTCCACCTGCGACAGGGGTGCCGCCCGTCCCGACGGTCAGCAGAGCCAACACACCTGCAGGTTCACTTGGTGGGACTGCGCGGAGTAGCATCGTTTCTCCACTTACACGAGTCCAGTGACGCCAACTTCGTCGCTTTGAAGTGAGGGTTAAAATCGACGTGACACGAAATGCCCAACCCCTGTGACCTCTGCTGCTCACCAAACACCGGCTTCCCTTGTTCCTCCTGACGGCGCCCTCGGAGTCGGCCTGTTTTTGCTCCGAAAGTGGGGAGGGGTGTCCTGCCAGCGCAGCCCCCCGGAAAGACGTAGGGAAGCACTCCTGTCCCCCCGAAAGATCTTATCACCCCACGAAATTTCTTGTAAAATCTGGTGAATGGATGTTGCTAGGCAACAGCAGATGAGTAAAGTTACACATTCCCCACGGGAAGCAAAATTACTGTGTTTCATAACAGGTTTTACATTGCTTGGTAGGCCGTGTTCTACACAAATGTTTCCTTTCAAGCTCATTAATCACTCCCGAGTGTCAACATTTCTGAGAACCCTGTGCCCTGCCAGCTAAAATCTATTGCCCAGGCCCTGGCTGGTGGCACAGCGGATAAGGCGCCGGCCTGCGAACCCAAAGGTCGCTGGTTCGATCCCCAGCCAGGGCCCATGACCAGGTTGCCAGCCAGGTCTGCAGCCAGGTGCCCAGCTGGAGGCAGGTGACAGGCAGCCATACATGGATGTCTCGCTCCCTCTCTGCCTCTCTCCCTCCCCATTCTCTGCAAATAATAAATAAAATCTTTTTAAAATAAATAAAAATAATAAACTCCATGGCCCAACCTTCAGGAAAACAACAACTAAAATTAACAGAACAGCAAACTGTATGTAAGTGGAAAGAGCACATCTCGTGAGTGTTGTGGGGACAGGACAATGAAGCTGCTTCTCCCTCCGAAGGCCGTGCAGGAAGCTGCAGCCCCCACGCCCTGCACAGCGCTGACCACACAGTGCACTGCGCTCCCCCCACCATGCAGGGGTCTGCGGGGGTCAGCCGGGGTCCTCGGGGCCAGGGGCGTGTGTCCGGGGCCGAAAGCAGTTTCCCCTCCTGGGAAGGAGCCCTGCACAGCCCCTGGGGGCAGCGCCCCTGAGCCCCCACGTCTCCTTGGAGATGCGGCGGGGAGAGCCCGCGATCCGCCCTCATGACCCTCAGTACCGACCATCCCTCAAGAAACCCGTGTGGAGTAAACGAATTCTGTAACGCGGCCCAGGGAGGCCAGATTACCACCAGATACAGGCACTACCCTGACTGGGTATCGTTTCTGCCTGGGTTTCAACCAGCCACAAGGAGACCGTTGTCACCGACGGCACCTGTTTTGACGTGTCCTCAATGAAAGCTCACAGGTTTGATTACATTTTCACTTATTTTTAATTCTGCGATGGTGCTGCGCTTCGGCCTCATCTTGAGCCCTTTCCCGCTGACGGGAGGTCCTTCCGGGCAGACGTGGGGCTGTCGGCAGACGGACCACTGGCTGCTCCCCGTGGCCCAGCCTCCCCCAGACTGTCACAATGTCCGGTCCACGTTTCCTTCCTTCTCCAAGGCCAGGTGCCAACTTCCCCGGGGTGCAACGCTTCCGCGCCCGGACGGTGCAGGGTGACGGTTGAAGGGAGCAGAGCCGCCGCACCTGCGGAGAGAAGTTCAGGTCACAACGCATCTGTGACATCGAATACGAGGATATCGGTTGTCACACTGCCCGGGAGACAGTTGTCTGTCCCAGCCCCCCGCCGGCCTCTGCCTCCCCCCCAGCCTCCCCCAGCACCCCGTCTGCCTGGGACCCGGCGAAACACAGGGTCAGTGATTTGGGGGCTTCATTTCTGTGGACCCCACGTCTGGGAGGCCCTCCCACATCTTACTTTTCTCCACAAAATCTCCCTCGACCCCGGGGCTCCCCACCAAAGGCTGAGAGCCCCCGGCCGTGACCCGTGTCCCCAGCGCACGGAACACGTTTCTCTCCCCTGTGACAGTGTCTCCCTCCAGGTGGCTGTGCCCCACCGTCACCGCCACTCCTGCACTGGCTGCGGGGCTCAGGGAGAGACAGACAGACAGACAGGAGGCGCTTCCCCAGTGGGTTCCGACAGGCCCGGATGGAACCGGCCTTTGTAGACGTGCCCGGGGCCTGGCAGCTTCTGCCTCTGACGATTTTTTCATTTTTTAACAAGTGCACCCAGGTTTCATTGGAGCAATTAATTTCACTTTAACCATCCTTCATAACAGGCTTCTCATGTAATATCGACTTCGCTTTCGAACGTAACGATTCTCTTCCGTGGTTGTCACCCTGGACATGTTTATTGCCGTCCCCCAGGGAGGGTTTGAAGTGATGCGGGGGGGTTGCCCAGGCCGGACTCCGTCCTGAGCGGCCAGCGTGGCTCCCCTGCCGCCGGCTGGAGGCGGCACCGTCCCGAGTGCCGTGCACGCGCCCCGCGGGGTCTCAGGCGGGGACTCTGCCGGGTCAAAGGCGCGGTGCTGGCCCCACCCGGAGCCCCTGTGCCCTTGAGCGGAGGCGGCAGCAGGGGCGTTTCCTGGGGGCTCCTGGTGCCTCCAGCGCCGCCCTTCGAGGTTGCCACCGGCCGGAAGAGTGAGGCTCCCCCCAGCCCTCTGCGCTGACTTCCGGAGCACCCCGACTCTTTCGCCATGGGGGCCCCCAGTCCTCCTCTGGAGCCCGGCTGACCAGGGCTCCTGGAGAGACGGCGCTGACATGGGGGGCAGGCGACGGGAGGCAGAGCTCCGAGGGTGTGTTTTGAAAACCCTCTTTCCCACTGATTTCTCCATCCGCCATGTAACACGTGGTTACGGAATCAGCCGGATTCTAGGAGCAGGAGAATCGCGGTGAAGGAAGCAGCGTGTCCTGCCCTCGCACAGTGACGCTGGGACGCGACCGCCGGTGCCTGTGATGCCCAGAGCTGGGGAACAGGGCAGGTGCTGGACCAGCACAGGGCAGGCACGGGCCAAGGGGCGGGGAAGGGGACAGAAACTGGACGCTTGGCAAAGAGGACAGGTGGGCACACCCATCAAGTGCGCGGACTTGAGAAAAATGCCCTTGGAGGGCGTCCTGGTCCCCGTAAACACAGGGGGTCTGGATGGCTGGTCACGCCAAGACCACAGACACAAGCGTCTCCCCGCACGTTTCCCGAGGACCTGGGTCGGGAGCGCCCTCCTCCCGAGTGTTAGAACCCCAGAAAAAGAGGAGAGTTACGAGCAAACACACCTGCCTCTCAGCCGCCATCGCGCGCCACCCCAGGTTGGAAAGGCGCCTTCACGGCCTTTGCATCCAGAGTCTCTTTCAAACTTCGCGGCCGACGGAGCGTCACCTGCGACGGCATGAAAAGCAGGCGTTTTTCGGGGAGAAAAGAGCGGGCGGTCCACTTCCGGGGGTTCTTCTTGTGCCGGGGTCCTTCGGGCACGGATTTGTGCGCTTTGCGTTCACCGCAAGTGTGACGCCAGAGACCCACAGGGTGACAGGCGCTCGCGCGTGTGACAGCCAAGCCGAACCTGGGGAGTTGGACGGCCACCCACACAGGTTTCCTCGTTGGCACTTTCAGTTCTATAAACGCAGCTGGAAAGGACCCCCCTGCAAGTCCTGGTGACCAAACGCCGTTGTTCCTGACCTGTGCGTAGGCTCTTCACAAAGACACCACGCGGGTGAAAACTCGCCTTTCTAGGCAGATTATCCGTTTCGACAACGTGTCTTTGTTCCGTGACAGCCCCCGGTCACGAGGGAAGTGAGCGGACACTCAGTGCCGCGCACGCAGGAAATGCGGAGTTAGGCCATGTAAGTGACTAAGCAAATAGGCAGCCGTGGAAAAGGAGAGAAAAATAGATCAACAGCCTCCACGCCTGTGGGAGACAGGAAATCTGATGGCCAGAGTGGTCACATTATGTCACCCTAAAAGTCCAGTTCTCAACCGTAAATTCTGATGAGGAGACATGCAAAGAAATAGGAATCAGAAGAACACTACCTGCGGGGGCCCACACTTGCATTGAGTAGGAAAACCATTAAATTAGCAATGATAAATACGTTGTAAGAGCTGAATGAAGTCAGCCATGTCTAGGGATTTTACAGGAAAGCATGACAACCCCTCATTAACTTGGGACGATCAAAAGAGTGATCAACATGGTAAAGAATCAACTCTAAGTTCTGAGTTTAAAAAGAACAATAGGGAAATTAAAAAGAAAAAAAAAAAAAAAGCTCAGTGTGTTATAACATCATCCCTATCAGCCAAGGTTGTGGGTTTGATTCCTGGTCAGAGCACATACAGTAATCAATCAATGATGCATTAATAAGGGCAATAACGAATCAATGCTCCTCTCTCTCTCCCCTCTGCCTTCCTCTGCCTCTCTCTCCCTCTCAACATTAATAAATACAACAATTTAAAAACTCACTAGAGGGTTGGGACGACATGTTTGAACTGCCAGAAGAAGGAGTTACCAATCAGTGAACTTGAAGGTAGGTCACTTGAATGAAATTCCCTGAGGAACAGAGAGCAAAAGTAACGCAGAAATATGAACAGAGCTCCAGAAGCCTTTGGGGCAGCACCAAGCACCCCAATACACATATCGTGGGAGCTCCCAAATGGGCCAGAAATTGTATTTCAGGAAGTAGAGGTTTGTGATGAAAAACATGAATCTACCTTCCCGAGAAGCTAAATCAAACTTTAAGATAAACTCAAAGAGATTTATACTTAGATGCATTATAATGAATTTCTTGGGGGGGGAAAAAAACCAAGACACAACTTTGAAAGCAACAACAACAAAATCATCATGCATAATGAGTCTCGATAAAATTAGGCACCTGCTTCTGATCAGGCTCCATGAAGGTCAGCGGGCAGGAGGGAGACAGTCCCAGGGAAAGGAAATAAATGCGTCTATTGTTTGTGGGACGCTGGACTCAAGTGCCCGCCCGGTGATTCAGGGACCCGGCTGGGCTGGGCTCTGAGGGTGGGAAGGACCTCACCTGGGGCCAGACACTTCGAGGATGCTGACTGTGTGGCTTGTCCTTCACTCTCTGTCCACAGCGGGTGAGCCTCACCGTCTTGAGCTTGCCCAGCAGGTGAGGGGCCTCATTTCCTGGGTCCACCACCCCATGCCAAGGCCCACCTGGGCACACAGCCCGACACAGGCTGACGGAGGGGGAGGCGACTACTAGAAACACCCCCTGCTCCCCCAGTGGCAGCCTGGCACCGTGAAAAGGTCAAGGGGAAGACACTGCGGTTCCCGAGATGTGGTGCAAGATGTCCGCTGAGTTTGACCCTCAAGTCCCATCGTTCAGCCTGAAGGGTTATTAGCTCATTCTCAGCAACGGCGAATGCTGCATTCCAAGTTTCCCTATTGCGAGATGTTTTCATGTCTCTCGTACAGAGGGGCCTTCACCACTGGGAGACCCTGAGTCAGGATGCCGGGACCCTGGACAACACGGGGGCTCCACGGGGAGCTTCACGCATGGGAAACGCTGGCCGTTTCAGGCGTCCGCGTTGGGCTCCTGCGAAAGTGAGCGCACCCGGGACCTGCGATGCAGAGAAAATCGAATCTGACTTTCTACAAATCACTGGCGAGGAACAAGGCCACCCAAAGACACCGCCTTCGCTAGGGTCATATCCGTGTCCGTGAGAACAGTCGAAGAGCCAACGTTTCCATACGTGTAACGAGACGGTGGCCGCTGCCCTGCTTCCCTTTGTTCAGACCCAGACAAACAGGCCCCAAACTATGCATCGTATTTAAACAGTAATTTTATGGTGACAACTATTTGTTCCTAGGGAGTTATTCTAATCCAGATGTTCCTTTTCCCCAGGCAGCAACAATAACTACACGCCTGCCTGCAGCAGGGCGGAGGTTGGGGCCTAGTGTGACCTACTGGGACCTAGTGTGACCTAGTATGACCTGCTGTCACCTACTGTGACCTGCTGTGACCTACTGTGACCTTCTGTGACCTAGTATGACCTACTGTGACCTAGTATGACCTGCTGTGACCTTCTGTGACCTAGTATGACTACTGTGACCTAGTATGACCTACCGTGACCTAGTATGACCTAGCCGGGTCAGGGGGCGGCGGGCACAGGCCCACGCCCGACCGCTGTCCCGAGACTCCGGGCCTGTTTCCCTCAATACCTTCCACCTGATTTTCTGTGGAGTTTGAAAATGTGGCAGTTGGAACAGTGGTCAAGCCAGAGTCTATGGGTTGAGTTTCCTGATGTCAGGAGAGTGATTAGGAAAATCGCGTTTATTCTGAAGGTCTCTGGGCCCAAACCTCATCACCGAGGCTGCGGATCGAAGGGTACCCGGACCTAGCCACAGAGTTTTACCAAGGTGTAACGAAATGGCACACACATGTCCTAATCACATCGTCTGCAGCACAGACGTGAGCAAATACTACTGGCCAAGAAAGGTCAGTTGAGGTACATGTTTAAAATAGTTTCGTCACCTTCTGAGTTTTGGAGCTTTTGAGCTCTTTTCTCCCAGAAAGCAAGGCAATATTTATATAGAAATTCAAATTGACACAAATAAGAACATTAGACGTATCACATCTGCAAATTTCCTAAGGAGAAAGACATGGATTTTCATAGAAATTAATGGGCTAATTTTTTTAACAAAGTACTTTGAATAAGTACCAATCTCTTGAATATTTATGAAAATGTAGCTTACCCCTTTTATGTCTCTCATTATTAAACTATACATTAAATATTATAAAAACTCAGTGATAATTTATATAAATGAATACTCTGCCTTTCAGACATATTTCTAAGTTACACAAGACACAAATTATACAATATTAGAAAACAAGACATCAAAATTAACATCATAAAATATAACAAGATAGTCAGAACAGTATAAACAAGTACTTTAACGTCCTACAATGCTATCTCTGTAAACTCTTAAAGGTGAAGAAAAAAGAGGCCGTTTGTTCACATGTATTTCCATTTTAGATTTGATAAGAATAAAATTTCAAGGACAGTGTCTTTTGTCTTACGTGGCAGGTGTTTTGAGTTATCAGAAAAGCCTTTGAAAGGGATTTCTGCCTCAACCCATAAAGACACATGGATTCAAACAAGACACTGTTATGCATCGAAGTCAACAGCTGGGATGGCTGTCGGGTCCTGTGGCACCTGGAACCTGGTCAGGGAGGGAGAGGACGGTGGCCCATGGCTAGCGAATGGCTGGCCAAGGGGCCTTGACCACCTGTAATGAGTGAATTAGCTCCGTGTGGAATCATTTCCCTGCCGCCTCGTGGGGAGTTGAAGGTCGGGACTTGGGGCAGAGTCGCAGAGGGAGCTGTGCACCCGTCACACGAAGGGCCCACCTGTAAGAGCAGCTGGGCCGCCTCGTCACCAGATGAGCATCTGGCGTTGGATGCTGCAAATGTTCATGTATCTGGGATTTCTTCCTAAACCCTCACCATGCAAGAAATCGTTCGAACTCAGCCTGAAAATAAATGTGTCCAAAAGGCAAGAAACAGTTTTGTCACCTAGAGAGTAAGGCCATTTGCTCTGGATGTCAGCGGGGACAAATAATAGAGACAGATTACGGAGGACATCAAAACAGACGTTGCTCATGAAACATGTTCCAGGCGCTGATGGGGATTTAATCCCTCCGAGGAAAACAGGAAAATCTGGAAAAAAGGTTCAAACCCCCGTGTTTGGTGCGTTGAATGAAAGCAAATCACCGCTGCCGTAGTGATGATTCCTGGCAGTTTGTAAACCAGGGTCACACTCACTGGTTCCCAAAGCGCGTCCACAACACGTTTCTAGTTCATGTTCAATGAAGGGATTGCCCACGTCGCATGGTTCAGAACGCAAATGACTCATCGCTGCCAACTCGGCCCTCCTTGGGGCGCTTCTTTGAAGCGCCCCAAATCTCTCAGTTTCCATTCACGTTGGCCTTAGTTGGCCCCCTTCTGTGTAACTCCACAGCTCACTCCCTTCACCGATTCACGGGAACACATTTTTTAAGACAAACCAAAAACCCAGGCTCCATGGGCAAACCAGCTTCCAAAAGTATCGCGCGCTGGTCTCCGGAATCCACCCTCCCTGCTTCTCCCCGCTCAGCCGCCCGGTTCCACCAGCCCCTGGGGGAGGTCCGTCCTTCTGATGGCCACTTCTGCTCCTTCCATCTGCGTCAGCAGCATGACCAGCGACCGTCCGGCCAAGGACACGCACGGGTGGGCCGCCTTGGCCCGGGGCTCACACATAGATGTGAGATTTATGCCCATTTTACCCTTGGGCGTGGGCCAAGCACGGGAGATTCGAGGACCAGGGAAGGACGTTTTACTATTCAGCATGATGCAGAACCACTGAAACATTTTGGGCCGGCAGTAGCCGCGGGTTATGCTGTGTCCCGGGAATGAAACTGAGAGGAAGGAAGCAAGTATCGTCCACGGAAGAGGTGAAGGGTTGTGAGGGCCCCAATGACTCAATTTACTTCACCGCTTCAATACCTTTTTCTTAAAGTTTTAACAGGTGTATTGGGGAGACCCTGGTTAGTAAGAGCACAGAGGCTGCGAGTGCACGCGGGTGTGATACATAATCTGTGTGTTGCATTGTGAGCCCACCACCCAGAGGCAAGTCTTCTCCTGTCCTGTGTACCTGCCCCTCTGCACGCACGTCCCTCTGGAATGTGTCCCGTCTACCACTCTGTGCCCTTCCCTCTGCTTTGCCTCCCACGTGTGAGGGAAATCAGGTGGCTCTTGGCTTTTTCTTTTCTTTTCTTTTTTTTTGCTCTTGGCTTTTTCTACCTGACTTATCTTAGCATCATATTCCGGCTTCAAATTTCGCTCCCTTAACATCTGGTAACCAAAACACCATGATGAGCCATGTGGCCGGAACCCACGCACCGGTCGCTCTGCCCACGCCGTGTCGGCCGACCTGCAGGCTGACACCACCTTCGTGGCCCTCCTGGGGGACCCTGCGCGGCCCCGCTGGGTGTCCTCGTGTGCCTGCATCCGTGTGCCCTGTTCGGTGTCCCTCCGCCCCCTCTGCCACACCCGTGCATGTGACCGTGCGCACACAACACGCCTGTGATGACAGCAACTGCTGCAGAAGCTTCCGGGGTCCGGGCGTGTCCTCGCGAGTGAGCTGCCCCGCAGTCTGGCGCTTTCCCAGGACAGCGGGACCCCCTGCAGCTCGGCTGGGAAGGCTCAGCTGTCCCTGCTTTGTGAACGGTCCCTGCTGTGTCCTCGGATAAAGGTCCCGAGTTGAAAGGGGACCTGCGTTTCTATGCGAGAGGAGCCGTTTCCGTGCGCTGAGCCTCCCCGGGGAAGGGCTGCCTTTCGCGCCCGGTTCCCCGAGAATGAAGCCGGTGGCTGGGGAGACACGCTGGGTGACAGCAGGAGCCCCAGGACAGGACGAGCCCCGGACCTGGAGCCGCCCACCCCCAGGAAGGAAACGCCCGGGAGCTGGTGAAGGCCAGCCGCCTGCTGACAGTGGTCACGACTCCCAGACGCCCTACCGCCTCCACCGCTGCCTCCTTGAAGCCTGAGGACAGGACAGAGCACTTGGC
>PVIW01014635.1:0-22607 GCA_004026585.1 Noctilio leporinus
AGGTGAATTTTACCAAACATTTAAAGAAGAACTAACTCCTATCCTCCTCAAACTATACCAAAAAATTCAGGAAGAGGGAAGACTCCCAAACTCTTTCTATGAGGCCAATATTATTCTAATCCCAAAACCAGGGCAAGACACAACTAAGAAAGAAAGCTACAGGCCAATATCTCTAATGAACATAGATGCTAAAATTCTCTAAAAAATATTGGCTAATCGGATTCAGCAGTATATTACAAAGATCATACACCATGATCAAGTGGGCTTCATCCCAGGGATGCAAGGATGGTACAACATTCGTAAATCAATCAAAGTAATACACCACATCAACAAATTGAAAGATAAAAACCATATGATCATATCAATAGATGCTGAAAAAGCATTTGATAAAGTGCAGCAACCATTTATGATAAAAACCCTCAGCAAAATGGGAATAGAGGGAGCATACCTCAACATCACAAAGGCCATCTATGAGAAACCTGAAGCCAACATCATACTTAATGAACAAAAAACTGAAAGCTCTCCCCCTAAGATCAGGAATGAGACAAGGCTGTCCACTTTCTCCACTTCTATTCAACATTGTCTTGGAAGTTCTAGCTATAACCATCAGAGAAGAAAAAGGAATCAAAGGTATCCAAATTGGAAAGGAGGAAGTCAAACTGTCATTATTTGCAGATGACATGATAGTGTACATACAAAACCTGATGGGCTCCACCAAAAACTTCCTCAACATAATAAGCAAATTTAGCAAAATAGCTGGGTATAAAGTCAATACCCAGATATCAAAAACATTTTTGTATACCAATAATGAAACAACAGAAATAGAAGCGAAAAAACAAATCCCATTTTCCATTGCAACAAGAAAAATAAAGTACCTAGGAATCAACTTAACCAAGGAGGTAAAAGACCTATACTTAGAAAACTGCAGAACAATGAAGAAAGAAATCAAGGAAGATACAAATAAATGGAAGCATATACCATGTTCATGGATGGGAAGAATGAACATCATGAAAATGTCCATAATATCCAAAGCAATCTACATATTCAATGCAATCCCAATTAAAACACCAATGACAGACTTCACAGAAATAGAAAAAATACTTCAAAAATTTATATGGAGCCAAAAATGCTCACGAATAGCCACCACAATCTTGAGAAAGAAGAACAAGGTAGGAGCAATCACAATACCGGACTTCAAACAATGCTACAAGGCTACTGTCATGAAAACAGCATGGTACTGGCATACAAATAGACATATAGATCTATGGAACAGAATAGAGAGCCCAGAAATTAACCCAGGACCCTATGGTCAACTAATATTTGACAAAGGGTGAAGGAACATCAAATGGAGTAAAAACAGTCCCTTCAACAAATGGTGTTGGGAGAACTGGACAGCAGCATGCAAAAAGATAAAACTAGACCACCAACTTACACCATACACCAAAATATACTCAAGATGGATAAAGGATTTACACACAAGCAGTGCCACCATAAAAGGTCCTGGAGAAGGATAATAGTAAAATTTTAAATATTCTGTGCAGGAATATGTTTACTGTTACTTCTCCAAGGGCAAAGGAAATCAAAGAATAAATAAACAAATGGGACTATATCAAACTGAAAATTTCTGTTTAGCTAAAGAAAACACCAGCAAATTAAAAAGGAATGAACTGTATGGGAAAACATATTTGCCAATGATACCTCAAACAAGGGTTCAATACCCAAAATACATAAGGAACATATATGACTCAACACCAAGGAGACCGACAGCCTAATTAAAAAATGGGCAAATGACCTGAACAGATAACTCTCTGAAGAAGACACACAAAGGGGCCAGAGGCATATGAAAGAATGCCCAATATCACTAGCCATCAGAGACATGCAAATTAAAACCACTATAAGATACCACCTCACACCTGACAGAATGGCAGTCATCAACAGATCAACAAACAACAAGTGTTGGCGAGGTTGTGGGGCAAATGGAACCCTGATGCACTGTTGGTGGGATTTCAAGCTGGTGTGGCCATTATGGAAAGCAGTATGGAGTTTCCTTAGAAAACTAAAAATGGAACTGCCTTTTGATCCAGCAATTCCACTACTAGGACCATACCTGAAGAACCCTGAAACACCAGTTCATAAGAATCTATGTACCCCTATGTTCATAGCAACATTATTTACAATAGCCAAGTGCTGGAATCAGCCTAAGTGCCCATCAGTGGATGATTGGATCAAAAACCTTTGGTACATTTAAACAATAGAATACCACACAGCAGAAAGAAAGAAGGAACCCCTACCTTTTGCAACCACTTGGATGGAACTGGAGAGTATCATGCTTAGTGAAATAAGCCAGTTGGTGAAAGACAAATTCCATACGATCTCACCCATTACAGGGCAATAATGAACAAAACAAACAAACAAGCAAAACAGAACCTGAATCATGAATCCAATGAATAGACCTTCAGGGGCAGGAGGGAGATGAGAGCAGGGAGGGATAGGCAGAGAAGGGGAGCAGTTTAGTCAAGGGACCAGTATGGAAGAACCATGGACATGGACAAGTGGGATTTACTTTGTGGGGGAGTCGGTGGGTGGGGAAAGGGACAGAGGGGAGTAAAAAGGGGATGGATGTAATACAACAACGATAACATAAAATTTTAAAAAATTAAAAAAAAGAATAATTAGAAGTATATAAAATAAATAAATAAATAATCCTTTAAAAATTATATATATACAATTCCCAGATAAAGCTGGGGGCTAGAACATGGGCATCTCTGTGCTATTTTTTACAACTTTTTCTGGGTCTAAATTCTCCAAAATAAAAGTTTAAAACTATGTGTAAAAACTTGGCACAATGCCTAGCATGTTTTTGAAGTTCACATATGGTAGTTTTAAAGAAATAAGAAATAGATGAAAGTCCTTTTGTGCTATAAACATTACATAAACTTGAACTTTAGTGTTATTATTATTAATACTACCTAATACTATTATCTAACACCATAATAACTAATAGTTGTTGAATACTTACTATCTACTGAGAATAGTTTAAGCTTTATATTATTTAATTCTGATAATATACTTAGGTGGTAGTTATGATTATTATCCCTATTTTATAGAT
This sequence comes from Noctilio leporinus, assembly GCA_004026585.1. Lineage (NCBI taxonomy): Eukaryota > Metazoa > Chordata > Mammalia > Chiroptera > Noctilionidae > Noctilio > Noctilio leporinus. The sequence continues at coordinate 3,110 of PVIW01014635.1, forward strand.
GGAAATGCTGGGGCACAAGCAGGTTAGGAAATTTGTCTAAGCTCAACAAGTTTAGAAATTCTTTGTGTTAGCTAAATTTGGGAAACAGTGGCTTACATTACATTTTTTGGAGGTACCTAACATAAAGCATATGGTGGAGGTGATGGAGAAGCTGCAACAAGGAATAACATGTCACTGAGGAGACTGAGACAAGAAAGGACTCGGAAGTAGACAGTACTTGGTTCTAATCCTGTTTGTTTATTTATTTGTTTGTTTGTTTATTATTTATTTTGCTTTCACATTTTGTGGTCTTTTTGGTCTCAGCTTTCTCATCTTTAAAAAAGGGATAATGCTTTGAGGATTAACATGAATGTCATAGAAAACATTGTATGTTGTACATTAATTTTTGGTGTTAATTTACCGTTCACTACCACGTAAAAAGGGTTCAATTATCAGCCAGGTGACTAATTTAGATGGTAGAGAGTCAGGCTCTGGGGAATTTTAACAGTGTAGACAATTCTGATAAAACATAGGAAGCTTTGTAGAGATTGGAGCATGGACAGGTGAAAATTTGTCCCATGGGAAAGCGGCATTAACAAAACTTGCCTCTTTGTAAGGCCAGCAGTGGTCACAAATTTATTATTGTGGTATTGGAAGAAAGACTTGAACAAAACAAGCTCACTAACATTGGAGTAATGATACCTTTTCATAAAAGGACCCAACTTAGCAGCAGCCTCCAATTGCAGAAAGGATTCTTTCAGGAGAGGCCCAGCCTCCTGCCTCCAGCAATGGGTCTTACCCTACAAGCCTTGATAGGATACAGCACATGACACCCAGGCCTTGAAGCTAGTTTCTGAGCACAAAAAAACAAAACAAAAAAAAAACAAAAAAAAAACCCCAAAAACCTTTTCTCCTGTGACTTTCTTAATCACATCTCAATCTACACATCTACAGGAGAAATCTCCTATCCTCTCTGTGAGTCTCCCTAGGGATAAACCAGTCAGCCATTGCGAGGAGATAGTTTCATGGCTATTTAAAGCTTTACTATCAGAAGCAGGATAAAAACTACCTTTCTGAGTGGGAACTGTTTGTTACAATTACATTTTTATTTTTAATTTTGCTAATTGATGTAAAATTAGTGAAACTTGAATTGGGATAATTCATGAGTTCCAAAGTTTTGGGGTACCACACAATAGTTACCCCTCTTATCTGTGGTTCCATTTTCTATGGTTTTAGTTACAGTTAACTGAGATCCAATTCATAATTTTTAAACTGCATGCTGTTCTGTGTGGGATGATAAAATCTTGCCTGGGATGTAAATCATTCTTTTGCTCAGTGTCTTACCATTGTAAATACTCCCTGTGCAGTTTAATGCCTTGGTATCTCTTCTAGTTATCAGATTGACTGTCAAGGGATTACACTGCTTCCAGTCAGGTCAGTCTTATCTTACTTAATAATGGCTCCAAAGCCCAAGAGCAGTGAAACTGGCTGTCAGGTGTTTCATTTAAATGAAAAGGTGACAGTTCTTAATTAAGAAAGAAAAAATTGTATCCTGAGTCTGATAAGAATGAATCTTCTATGTATAAGATTGTAAAGAAGGAAAAAAAAATTCATGCTAGTTTGCTGAAAGACCACATTCACATAACTTTTATTGCAGTATGCTATTATAACTGTTCTAATTTATTATGTGTTGTGAAGCTTTAATATGTCTAATTTATAAATTCAACTTTATCATAGGTATATGTGTATAAGAAAAAACAATATATACAAGGTTGAGTACTATCTGTAATATCAGCATTCACTGGAGAATCTTGGAACCTATTTCCTGTGGATCAAGGGGTACTACTCTATATATTATCATCTACAGAGTTATGCTTTAGGGGGCACTAGTCATGGGGAACAAGTGGCCAAGTACCCACATTCCAGCACAATGGTTTTGGCTGTTGATGTGTATTAGAAATGTCTGAGCACTTCACTGACCATACCTGGAATGTTTTGTGCAGAACTAGGAAAGGTCTCTAGACCCAGAATTTTAATAAAACTTCTGGTGATTTTTGGATGCATGCCAAAATTTGACAACAACTGCCCTGGTGGATTTCATTGTTTCCTTTTTCAAAAATAATTTGGCAGCACCAGGACCCACCCACCGTTTCCTCCAGATCTCCTCCAGCTTCTCTTAATCCTGTGTCATGTATTGTGCATGTTTATCCACTGCCCACCCCTTATTCCAACTGTCCTCAGCATGCACCTGGGCTGGCCCAGGTTCCTAGGCTGGTGCGTGACTTGAACCTTTCTTCCTGAAGAGCCTTGCCCATCAGCAAACATGGTTGAATTGGGCTGTTGTAGCTTTCCACTGGATTTTATCACAGCATATGGGAGTCCTGAGATGCATTCCAGACATGTTCATCCTGATCTCCACTGTGTGCTTGCAGCCTAATTTTCACTTGAGAGGCAGGATCAATTACCCCAAACACTACAGTAACCCCTTTGCCTGTTGACTCACTGGAGAGAGGAGCCAAGAGTTCCAGGTGGAAGTCCCAACTTCCACTTCAGTGGAACCCTGCTGTGCTCCATGTGGAAGTGTTCCTGCTTGGGGACTTAGGTCTCTTGACTAGCAGGGCCCAAAGCTGTGGGGGTGAGAAGCAAAATGCTCTCCAGGGATCCAGGGACAATAGTGAGAGGAGCTGCTCCCACATCCTTTCCTTGATCTCTGGCCTGTGAAATCCTGGAGGAGGGAGACACAGCAGCACAGGGTCAATGATTATAATACACGTTGCTCTAGCCCTGCCAGGTGTTGTTAGTTAGTTTATGACCCAACTGAGTCCTTAAAGTACTATCATCTGTTGTTATGAAGCCTCTCCTTTAGAATGAACAGGAACATAAGACAAGTACATTCTGTGATCATAACCCTATCTCAGTCCTCATTTGCTGTAAAACACGTTCTTTGTTCAGAAAGCAATGCTGCATGAATAAAGGTGAATAAGGTACTCCTAAGTCTACGGCTGATAGTTTTAGCAGAAGTGTTGTGGCCAGGAAAGCACATCCATATGCAAAATAATTTATATTGCAGAAAAAACATATGATGGCAATAGTGCAAGAAAATAAACACTAAATACAAACTACAGATAGTAAAAGGGGAAAATCCCAATTTACTCTCCTGCCTTACTACTTTTACAATCCCAATACTCTCATCAGAGCTTTTTGACTGTTAATCTTGGAACTTACGTATATTGGCTCTTTTTTTTTTTTTTTTTCCTGTGCATTTGTAAACATATAGTGCATATCTAAAAGGAGCTTCTTTTCCTTAAAAAGGAAAAGAATCTGAATGGGCTCCTATTCCATATACTGTTTTAAAACTTTCTATTAAAATTAACATTCTTTTTCTTCATCAGTTACTAAAATGTTGTTTTCATGTGCAGGAACACTTATATGTGAGATCTGTTTCCCTCTTATCTGCATGTACAGCCATGTCTACTCCCAGGTCTATGGCTACGTCTATGTCTACATCCATGCCTAAATCTACATCTCTATCAATATCTACATCTTCATCTATCCATAGAAAGCATTGCAAGACAATGAATAACCATGAACGTATAAGCAAACCCAGAACAACAAAACTACTAACTTACCTCTATTACTGAATTTATTTGGGTTAGATTGGTTATTAAATTATATAGGTTTTAGGGGTACAATTCTATAATACATCATCTGTGTATCATATTGTGTGTTCACCACCTAAAGTCGTCTCCTTCTATCACCCTTTTATCCCCCCTATACCCTCTTTTACCTCCCCCCACCCCCTTTCTTTATAGTAATAAACCCCCTGTTGTCTGTGTCTATGTGTTTGTTTCTAATTTTCTTAATCCCTTCACCTTTTTCACCCAGTCCCCCAACCCCTTCTGTTCTAACAGCTGTCAGTCTGTTGTTTTTAAAAATTCTTTAAAAAATTTTTATTTATTGACTTTAGAGAGAGGAAGGAATTGAGAGAGGGGGAGAGAGAGAGAGAGAAAGAGAGAGAGAGAGAGAGAAAGAAAGAGAGAGAGAGAGGAGAGATCTGCTCTACATTGGTTGAGTCTTGATGTTCCCTGACTGGGATCAAACCTGCAAACTTGGTATATCATCTGTATGATACTCTAACCAACGGAGCTACCTGGCCAGGATCTGGGACTCAAAACATGTTTTTTTCTTTTTCCCCCCTGAATATTCCTATTCAACCTTCCAGATCTAGCATGAGTGTTTCCTGAATGATGCCTTTTCTAATTCCTTGCCACCAAAATTGTTGATCTCTTAGGTCTCTTTGTCCTGTCATTGTTAGCACACTCTGCTATGACTATGTGCTGACATTAATTACTATAAGAACTAGGGAGTCTTGAGATCAGGAACAGACAACTATAGAGCAGTGAAGGAACAATTTAGACTGAATGATCGTGCAATATGAAGGATTTTGTTGGTTTAATCTATTAATCTTTTGAGGAGAGAAGATGTGAACATTTCCAGGATTAGGAGAGGTGTTAACTGATGAAGTTAAGGCCCTGACCACCTTTTATGAAATTGCAGTCCCTATCCATCCTCTAACCCTTATTTTATTTACTGTAGTGCTTGTTACTTTATGATGTAACTAATTGTGTTGGTTACTTTTTCAGTCTGTTTTTTCATTTATTCCATTTTTTCTCATTTCTCCTTAAGTAACCACTTTCTGAATTTTTGCAATGATCACTTTATTGTTTTTGTTTTAATAACTCTAAAGAGTTTTAAAGTAGTTTAAGACTCAGAAGAAGATATTTAAAAAGTACAGAGTCCCATTGTACCATGTAGCAACCGTCCCTACATCTTACATGAGCATAGTACATTGCCAGAACCAGAAAATTAAGGTTGGTGTAATAAAATAAATTCAGGTACAGACCTTATTTAGATTTCACCAATTTTGTAAGTACCCTTTTGTGTGTGTGTATTCATAGTACATGAACTTTTATCCTGCATAGATGACAGTGGCCATAGGTACAGTGGGGAGACCGAACTGTTGCATCACTGCAATTTGACCTTTTCCCCATCCCTGCAATTCTTCAAGAATGTTATGTAAATGAAATCATGCAATCTCTTTGAGATTGACATTTTTTTTTCATTTAGTGTAATGCCCTTGAGATCCATCCAAGTCGTTGTATGTATCAATAGTTTATTCTTTTTTGTGTGTATGATGTAAGTTTTAATTTCTCTGGAATAGATACCTTGGACTGCCATTGTTGAGTAAGGTAAACATATGTTTATTTTTATCAGAGACAGCAAAACTGTTTTTCAGAGTGGATGAACCATTTTCCATTTCCACTAGCAATGTGTAAGAGATTCAGCTGCTCCACATTATCATCAGCACTTGGTATAATCAGTATTTTTTTCTTTTAAACCATTCTAGTAAGCAAGTGGTCATATCATAGATTTAATCTGCATTCCCCTAATTGGAAAGAATGTTAAACATCTTTTTGTATGCAAATTTCCCACCCAGGTATACTCTTCAGTAAAGTGTTTTTTTCAAGTGTTCTGCCTGTTTTCTAATTAGATTCCCCACCCCACCCCTTACTGTTGAGCTTGGAAAGTTCCTTATACATTCTGAATGCAAATTCTTTCTTGGATGTGTAATTTTCAAACATTTTATCCTAGTCTGTGGCTTGTCTTTTCACCCTCTTAATAATCTTTCACAGAACAACAGTTTTTAATTTTGATGAGGAGCAATCTATTAATATTTTTCTTATGGCTCATGTCTAAGAAGTCTTAACATAAACTTAGATAAAGAAGATTTTGTCCTGCAATCTTTTAAAATTTTTATAGTTCAAGTTTGACTTTTAGTTCTACCATCTACTTTAAGCTAATTTTTGTATAAGGTAGTAGTTTTAGGTGAAAGTTCTTTTTCACCTATGAATATCCAAAGTTTTCAACACCATTTGTTATAAAGATTCTTCTTCCTCCATTGAATTGCTTTTGCACCTTAGTGAAAAATCAGTTGCCAAAACTTTGTACTGGTAGATTTCTTGACAGTCTTCTATTGTGTGATCTAAGTGTTCCATCCCTCTACCAACACCACACTCTTAATTACTATAGCTGTGTAAATAAGTCTCAGAATCAGGGAGTGGGACTCTTCCCAGCTTTTTTTTTTTTTTCCCAAAATTATTTTGGCTATCCTAGTTCCTTTGCTTCCTATATAAATTTCAGAATCAGTTTGTGTACATCTACAAAGAGTCCTGCTGGAACTTTGATAGATCAATTTGGTATAATTGGCATTTTTACAATGTTAGGTCTTTTAATTAATGAACATAGTATATCTTTACATTTATTTAGTTTTTTTCCCATTTTTCATCATCATTTTTTACTACATATTTATATTTATTTATATAATTTTTCTGGAAGAAAATTTACTTAGAAAGTTACAGAGGCTAACCCAGGACCCTTGGAGACTTAGAGAGAGAAAGGTAAAGGTAGCAGGCTTGGCAGGAGAAGAGGGCAAGAGGAAAGGCCCAAGCAAGCACCCTGGAGGAACAGCACGCCCCTACTTTGTAGTTTTTAGTGTATAAATTTATATATGTTTTATTATATTTGTACCCAGTATTTTCTTCTTTTTTTTTGTAGCAATTATAATAGTATTGGGTTTTTAATTTCTGTTTTCAATTGTTCATTGACAGCACTGATTATTAGCATCGGTGTTTCTGGTGTATTGATTTTGAATCTTGAGAATCTGCTAAACTCACTTATTGGTCCTAGTCTTGTGGGGTGGGTAGATTCCTTGGGATTTCCTAGACAGTCATGACTTCTGCAAATAGGAATAGATAATTTCTTTCTTTTCAATTGGTATGCTTTTAATTTTCTTTTTATTCATGGGAATATGCCTCAGCTTACTTATCTTTCTCTTGTTGATGGGAATCTAGTTCTTACTTTCTCATAAGTACCTCTTCTTTTTCTTCTTCTTTTTAAAGATTTTATTTATCTTTAAAATAATAAGGGGGAAAGGGAGAGAGGCAGAGAGGGAGAGAGGCATCAATGTATGGTTGCCTTTCACCTGCCTCCAGCTATGGACCTGACTGGAGACCTGATTTGCAACCTCATTATGTGCCCTGGCTGGGGAAACAAACCAGTGACCCTTGGGTTTGCAGGCCTGCACCTTATCCACTTGCCACCAGTCAGGGCTCTAAGTACCTTTTCTGATATCAGTACAAGTCCACACTCTTCATCCAAATCCCTAGAGGCCAGCTGTATTTGGGATTCTAAATTTGGGGGGTGTGAGAAAGTTAGTTTGTTGTAGTTTGTTGTACTTGATGAATTTTTCATACATCTTAGCAGGATCTGGGCAGTACCCTATAATCATATACATTGATTTTTTTTCCAAGTAAATAAATGAGTATTCACACTAAGTGAGATAAAGTCTAAATAGCTTCACACCAGTTTTGGTCAGATTTTGCTGGAAATGAATTTGTGTCAAAGTTAGATAAAATATTCTGTTTTATAAATTTTTTGGATTTTGGATTGCAGATACAAGATTATGAATCTTTATTATTTTACTTAAGATTTTGGTATTTCTTTGAACTTGTTTTTTTCTCATTTGTAATTTTGGCTTCAGTACATTTGAAGTTTCTCCTTTTACTCATCTTTTCTTTTTTTGCTTTTTTGTCTTCTGAGAATTCTTTATGATTTCTGGTCTGCTGGTGGTATCTGATCTCATGTTTTATGATAAATTTATTTTTTGTTTAAGCCACTTTTATGCCATTTTAGGAAATATGGGGTTGGAGAATTTAAGATGTGTATTCTTATCTGACACATTGGTCCATGTCCCAGATCATCCCGTTTTCTGCTTTATATATTCATAATACAGACTTATGTACACTCACACAGTTTAAAAAATAACAATGTGTTACATTTGTAATCATTTAAGTAAATGTGGCCTAGAAAAAGGTACGTTTGGATACCTTCCCACCCTTCCATGCAAGGTGGGTATTGACCATTTTATGTCAAAGAAAATCAAGAATAACAGAGGAAAAGGACTTGCTCAGTAAAGCTGGGCCTCTTTTCCAAGTTTCACCAGTTCATAAGTTGTGCAACTCATGGAGTCAGAGGAAAGACCAGACAGAAACATGCCAAAAGGCTAGCAGCTGTGGTTGGTCAGATTATGGAAAATATTTGCTGTCTTTCCCTTACTTTTTAATTTTCCTAATTTTATTCTTTTTAAACTTTATTTATTTATTTTTTAGAGAGAGGGGAAGCAAGGGAGAAAAAAAGGAAGACAAACATTAATGTGTAAGAGATGCATTGGCTCTCACTCACCCCCAACTGGGGACCTGGGCTGCAACCCAGACATGTGCCTTGACTGGGAATCAAACAGTTACCTTTCAGGTTAGGCTGGTGCTCAAACCATTGAGCCGTACCACTCAATACAAAGTTTCCTAATTTTCAAAAGTGACTGTGTAAACTTTTTTTTTACATTTTTGAAAATATGGGGGGTGGGGGACAGGAGATATTTGTAATAGTGTCAACAATAAAAGATTTTAAAATGACCCAAAAACATGACAGCCCAGACTAGTATGGCTCAGTTGGTTGGACATTGTTCTGCAGAGTGAAAGGTTGCTGGTTTGATTCCCTGTCAGGGCACATGTCTGGGCTGCACGCCAATCCCTGGTTGGGGAATGTGTGACATACAACTGATAGATGTTTCACATATCAACATTTCTTTCCCTCTCTTTATCTCTCCCTTCCTCTCTCTCTAAATATAAATAAAATCATTTAAAAAACACTGACATACTAAAAAAAGCACAAAAGTATTTTAATGTAAATATTTTAATGTTAACACTATTATAGTTGTCCCTCCAAAAATATTTTCATGCATTGAGCAAAAATAGATAAATTCTTACATCTGCTTTTCCAGTCTGTTGCATTATATTGTTTTACTAGATAGATACAGGGTGGATGTAATAAGTTGGCAAAATTTTAGTAAACTAAACAACATACTACAAAAGTGTTATATTTTGAAATAAGTTTATTCTTATATGTAAATACATAAACATAGTCATTATTTTAAAAATTGTTCAAAAATGTCTCCATTTGATGCAATCATAGACTCAATTCAACTTTGGAATCTTGAGCATGCTTTAATTAACTTTACTTTATCCATGGACATCATCATATTTTAAATCTTAGCTAATAGCCTCTTTATTGGAATGAGGTTGTTTATTAACTTCTCTCTCACAAATGCTGCATACATAATAGTCTAAAGGATTTGCATCTGGTGAAGTAGGTGGCCAGAAATCCTTTGGCCAGAATTCAGGAACATGACACTGAGAAATTCTTGCCCCTTTTTGGCATTATGTGCTGGTATACCATCTTGTTGGAAGATAAAATGATGTCCATTTACAACTTGCTTCATCCATGGTACAACTACTTCTCTCAAAACATCAAGGTAAACATCCTGGATCTTTATTGATGATCTCCTGGATTTTGTGTACAATATCTGGACTTGTGTGATCCTTGCATACTTTATGCATTTTCCTTATTGGTGTGGTCACATTAGGATCAGCATCATACACCTTCTTCATGTTGTAAACTGTACATAAAGGGATGTTATTGAAGTCCACAATTTCCTTATCAGTTCAGCCTGCATGCAGTCCAGAAACTGTGGTTGCTCTAACATTGTATCCCTTCAACATGATGGTTGCTCTCAGAATTTAATATTTTATATCTGAAACAATGCTATTAAAATCATAACCTTAGAAACAGTTTTTCAAAATTAAAAAGAAGCACTGAAATAAGAAGAGTCAAAGTTTTTGCCAATTGATTGAGCACACCCTGTATATATTTATATCCCTAGAAAGGTAATGACTCACAGATGCCCCCAAAAGATCTTGAGAATTGTGGGATTCCTTGGCCCACAACTGATAATCACTTTTCCGAAGAGATATTAGTGTACTATATACTGTTAAAAAATGTATACAGTTCACCCTCTCTGAGTAAGTCAGCTGGCTACAGTGTCATCCTGATCAACCAAAGGTTGCAGATTTACTCCCTGACAAGTCAACCAATGAATGCATAAATAAGTGGAACAACAGATTGATATTTCCCTGTCTCTCTACCCTCCTTTATCTCTCTCTTGCTAAAAATCAATAAACTTTTAAAAAAGTGTACAATTCAATAATTTTTAGTATAGTTATAGACTTTTGCAACCAACATTATACTCGATTTTAGACTATTTCATCTTCTCAAAAAGAAACTCTGCCCCCTAGTCTCTACCTCCCACTTCTTTCTCCCCAACCATGGGTAATTACCAATATACTTTTTATCTCTTTATATTTGCCCATTCTGGAGATCCATGTAAATGAAATCATGTAAGTGCTTTTTGTTGTTGTTTTTGTGACTAGCTTGTTAGCATGATGTTTTCAAGATTAGATTTACGCATAATGTATCTTCATTCCTAGTGTATACTTCATTCCTTTTTATGACTGAATGATATTCCATTGTATTGATGTACCACTTTTGTTTATATGTTTGTTAGCTGAGATATTTGGGATGTTTCCACTTTCTGCCTATTATTAATAATGTTTCTATAAATGTCTGTGTATAAGTTTTTGTGTAGACATATATTTTGAATTCTCTTGGGAAAATTCCTAGGAGTGGAATTGCTAGGTCAAAAGGTAACTCTATATTGGCCATTTGAGGAACTGCCTGATGATCCTTCAGAATGGCTACACAATTTGCCATGCAAATGGCTGCACCGCTCACAACAACTTTGTAATTGACCATGTAAACTTATATAATACACTACATTTGCATTTTCTTTTTCAAAGAAAGAAAAGAAACATAATAAAAAATAATTGTGGGTTCTAATTTTGTGTCTTCTGCAAAGAGAGTCATTCTTTCTTATCAATGAAATGGGAATAGCCAGCAGTTGCACCTGCAGTTATCTGCCAGACACAACAGGTCTATGCTTGCTAAATACCAGGTACAGAATTCTTTCACAGAAGCTCTTTGAACCTGAAACTTAGTAGTACTCAGTGATCATGGGTCCTTAGTCTTAGGAAAGCCTTAATCAGCCTTGGCCAGGGAGGCAGAACTGATACAGGAGCATGTGGGGTCTTAAAGGGCAGTTTATGCAACATGCCTTCTTTTTAAATCAGAGCCAGGGTCAATGTTGAGCTGAGGTAACATTAATTATTTTTCCGCCTGTCGGATTCCATGAAAAAGATGTAAAAGTGGCCTGTTTGTGAAAGAGTGCAGGCAGAGGCTGTGAGCTGATTATGTCAAACCTAGTCAAAGCTTCCTTGGTGTGGGAGATTGTAATCAACAAAGCATGGTGGCATCTGTGCCCATTATAGGAGGAACCCCGAGAGGAACCCCCTTGTTTCTCCCCAGCAGAAGTAAGAAGCCAGCTTTAACCCCTGCTGGACTGAATTGCATTGACTGTGTGGAGCAAAGAAGTTTTAATTTAATCAATTATCTAGCACACATTTAGGGTACAGAACAGTGAAGGAGGTAATTGTTCTGTTTTTCAAGGGAGAAGGCATTGACTCACTCCCTAGATAGAGCAACATCAATTCAGTGACTTGGGCAGCCATACAGGTGGGTCAAGGTAGAGTTACAAAGCTTGAAAGATACAGAAATAAGCTTAAAAAATATCTGGGGAAGATCTTAGAGAGCATTAGCAAAGTGTTCCAGACTTTCTACATAGGTGGGACTTAGGGACTGTATTCTGATTGAAAGAGGTGTCCCAATGTGGCAATCACAAGATTAAGAAATCTTCAATTCTTTTTTAAAGATTTTATTTATTATTTTTAGAGAGAAGGGAAGAGAGAGAGGTAGAGAGGGAGAGAGACATCAATGTATGATTCCCTTTCACCTGTCTCCAGCTATCAACCTGGCTTGCAATCTGGTTATGTGCCTTGGCTGGGAATCCAACCAGCAACCTTTGGGTTTGCAGGTTGGTGCCTTATTCACTGTGCCACCAGCCAGAGCAAAGTCTTCAATTCTTATCAGACAACTGGGTGAGGCAGCTGATGATACCAAACTAAAGTAAACTAAACTAAACTAAAGCTCATTACCCAGTATGGTCAGTGGCAATCACTTGGCTTAAAGATCATCAATTATGTTGGACTCAATTTTCTTTTTTTATAATCAATAATATGTCCCCTTCCTATTTAAAAAAAAAAATATTTTATTATTTTTAAAGAGAGGGCAAAGGAGAGAGGCAGAGAGGAAGAGAGACATCAATGGCCTTTCATCTGCCTCCAGCTATGGACCTAGCTGGATACCTGGCTTGCAATCTTGTTATTGTGCCCTGGCTGGGAATTGAACCAGTGACCTTTGGGTTGACAGGCTGGTGCCTTACCCACTGTGCCACCAACCAGGGTCTCTTTCTTTTACTGAAATGAAATACATTGATAACAAAACCCCTTATATACATGACTATAAAAGATCATATGCCATAAAGTATAAGTGATATATAATGACATAAAAAGCTTATACCAGAAATAAACATCAACTCCACAACAAGCACATTATTTAGTTTAGTTGACTTTTTTTTTTTTTTTTTCCCCACAGCAACTCTTTCCTAATGAAGAAAGCAAGATGTTGACATACATTCTGGTACAATTTTCTTGTCTCATAGTACAATGACATTTCAAATAGTATTGCTCTAGGCCAGTGGTCCTCAACCTTTTTGGCATCAAGAACCAATTTCTTGGAAGACAATTTTTCCATGGATGGGTTTGTGGGGATGGTTTTGGGGTGATTCAAGTGTATTACATTCAAGCTCCCCTCTGCTGTGTGGCCTGGTTCCTTACGGGCTTGGACTGGTACTGGTCTATGGCCCAGAGGTTGGGGACCCCTACCCTAGATGACCTAATTAATCAGATGCTTGAGCCCAGAGCGCATCCAAGATGGAGGTGTAGGTAGACTTGCTGCATCTCTCTCCACAACCAAAAATAATACATCTATCTCAAAACTAGAAACATCCAGAAATTCCAGAATGTTGAGCTACACAGAAGTCCAGCAAACAAGAGATAGAAAAAAGAAATACTCATCTGGATAAGTAGGAGGGGCAGAGTCAGGACAGAGAAGACACGGTTTGGTGAGCAGATTGCTGGCATGGGTTGGGGATTCAGTGGCTGCTGGAAGAGAGACAGGAATTGGCCAGTCAAAAAGCAAAGCCACAGTGGAGACACCTGGGGAGCACTCCTTGCACCAGATCAGACAGCATGGCTCACGGTTCCAGCGCTGCTCATGGTTCCAGTGGGGTGGGGAGGATAAAGCCACATTGATTCTGACTGTGAAAACCAGTGGCAGTTGGGGTGGAGGAAGAAAGTGCCACTTTCACAGCAAAGTCTGTTTGATTAGAGGCCCCCACAGTCCCAAAACATCCACAGACCCACCCACTTTGGGAACCACAGCCAGGGCAACAACTAGAGAGGAGCTAGTCCCATATGGAAAGCAGGAGAAGTGCCTAGAAAAGGGGCCAGTGCTGAGCAAGAGGCATTGTTCTCACTCAGATCCCTTCCCCTCATACAGCACCATATGTGGTAAGATGGGTTTCCCTGCATTGACGAATACCCAAGGCTCCACCCTTTAAATGTAACAGATGCAACAGCTCTACCTAATAAACAGAAACACACAGGAACCTGTCAAACTGTGGAGATGGAGAAATTTGGCTCAAAAAAGAGAACAAATCAAGGTCCCAGTGGCCGAACTAAATGACAAAGAAGTAGCCAGCCTGACAGATTAACAGATTGCCAGCCTGACAGATACACAGTTTAAAATGCTAGTAATAAAGATGCTCACAGACTTGACAGATGTGCTTAAATACAGCAAACACAGAAGGGAAGAAATAAAGGTTAGGCCAAGTGAAACAAAGGAGAATATATATAAAACCAATGGTGAAGGAAAGAAAAACAGGGTTCAAATAAATGATTTGGAACCTAAGGAAGAAATAAATAGCACAGAAAGTGAAACAAGAATTGAAACAAAACAAAACAAAACGAGGAGAGGCTTAGGAACCTCTGGGACAACTTTAAATAGCCCAACATCCAAATCATAGGGGTGCCAGAAGTAGAAAAGGAAAAGCAAGGAATTAAAAACTTGTGTGAAAAAATAATGAAGGGCCCTGGCTGGTGGCACAATGGATAAGGCACTGGCCTGCAAACCCAAAGGTCGCTGGGTCAATTTCCAGAAAGGGCACATAACTAGGTTGCAAGCCAGGTCTCTAGCCAGGTCTGTAGCTGGAGGCAAGTGAAAAAGACAACCATATGTCATTGATGTCTCTCTCCCTCTCTGCCTCTCTCCCTTCTCCTTTCTCTAAAATAATAAATAAAATCTTTTAAAAAAATAATGAAGGAAAACTTCCCAAATTTGGCAAAAGAAATAGACATACAAGTCTAGGAAGTACAGAGAGTCCAAAATAAGCCATGTCCAAAGAGGACCAGACCAAGACACACCATAATTAAAAAGCCAAAGATTAAAGGTAAAGAGAGAATCTTAAAAGCAGCAACAGAAAAGGAGATAGTTGCCTACAAATGAGTTTCTATAAGATTATCAGCTGATTTCTCAAAAGAAACTTTGCAGGCAAGAAGTATTCAAAGTGATGGAAAGTGGGAACCTACAACCAAGATTGTTCCATCCAGTAAAGCTATCATTCAGAACACAAGGGCAGATAAAGTGCTTTCCAGACAAGATAAGGCTAAAGGAGTTAATCATCACTAAGTCATTATATGAAATGTTAAAGGGACTTATTTAAGAAAAAGAGGATCAAAATTATGAACATTAAAAGACAACAAAAGTAGCCCTAGCTGGTGTAGCTCAGTGGATTGGCAGCAGCCTGTGAACCCAAAGGTCGCTTGTTCGATTCCCAGTCAGGGCACATAACCAACTTGCAAGCCAGGTCCTCACCTGAAAGGCAAGCATATGTTGATGCTTCTCTCCCTTTCTTCCTCCCTCCTTGCCCTTCTCTCTGAAAATAATGAATAAAATATTTAAAAAAAGACAACAAATTCACAACAATCAGCAACAGAGCCTAAAATTTAAAACAAAAACAAACTATGCAAACAACCAGAATAGAATCAGAAACATAGGAATGGGGATCATTGGGAGTGTTATCAGCTGGGAGAGGGAAAGGTGTGAAATGGGGAAATGTTGCAAGGATTAGGAAACATAATTTGGTGAGTATAACATAGACAGGGGAAAGTTAAGAATAATAGAGCAATGGGTGAAATCAAAGAACTATATGCACAAACCATAAACATGAACTAAGGGAGGTGGGACTGGGGGAAGTAATGGAGGTCTTAGGTGGAGGGGAGCAAAGGGAAAAGAATGTGGGACAATTGTAACAGCATAATAAATAAAATATGCTTAAAAAAAAGATGCTTGAGCCCATACAGAGTCAACATGAATGTGGTGTGGGAATATAATTAAAATCTATGTGTACCATTATCATTGGTGATGTGATTTTCCAAATATAGTGAACTAGTTCTTGCTAAAGTTCTGAATATATAAAGCATAATCTTTTCTTGATTCACAATGCAGCTTCATTTCTGGAAATTTCAGTGCATATTAAACTATTAACGTGCAATTCAGGATACAGTTCAAGATGCAGGTGCTGCACTCCTAATTCAGTCCTATTTTTACCAACCCAAAATGTCCTCGAGTACTGTCCACAGTGAGCAACTGCTTATTTCTGATTAGCTACCACTCCTATTGGTCATTTAACTCACTATTGCCTTTAAAGCATTAATGATCTAAAATGTAACTTAAACTATTGAAAGTCTCTTTGCAAGGTTTTGATTATGTATCCCCCGGTGATCCCGATGTAGAATTTCTATGGCTTGCTCATACTTTGAGGACTGTATTTCCTAATTATTGTTAAAAAATCTTTTAAAATAATGGTTGTGTGGGCTTACATGTTTTGGAAACCCTGAATTAGCCAAAGGTAAAAAAAAAAAAAACCACAACTCTCTTTCAGGCCTTTTAATAAGTGAATGTGTATGTAAACCTGTAAAATGGAGATTTTTTCCCATTTTTCCCAATTTTTCCTTTCAACCCATTCCCTCACCCTTTCACTTTGGCAACCATCAACCTGTTCTCTTTATCTATGGGCCTGTTTTGTTTGTTCATTTTTTTCATTTCCATATATAAGTGAAATCATATAGTACTCTGTCTGATTTCTTTCACTTAGCATAACACTCATTATGTCCATTCATGTTGTAATTAGCAAGATTCAATCTTCTTATGGCTAAGTAGTATTCCACTGCATATATACAAGGTCTGTCTGGAAGAAGTACATCCATTGTTAATATGACCAGAACAATTTGTGCAACATTGGTGTAACCTAACAGACAAGGAGAGTGGACTGGAATGTGTATGCATAAACAATGACTTCACTGTACTAGTCAGTGGGTGTGGTAGACACTGTTGAATGAGCATATGTCCTTTGTGGCCCTCACATTTGAAATGACTGAGGGGGTAGAGCAATGAATCTGCACTTAATTTTGTATTAAGCTTAAACATTTCTCTATGGGAACAATTCAGATGATTCAGAAGGCTGCGGCTGTGGGCAACTGGTGATTGCACCTGCTCAGGTATCAGGTCTCATGCAGTTTTTTTGTCAGACATCCAATATTCAGGTGACTCAGCCCCACTAGGGCCTGGATTTGGCACCCTGTGACTTCTGGATTTTCCCAAAGCTATAATCACCTTTGAAAGGGAACAGACTTCAGACCATTAGTGAGATTCAAGAAAATATGACAGAGCAGCTGATGACATTTGTGAGGTCCTAAGGTGCCTACCTTGAAGGGGACTGAGGCACCATTGTCCTATGTACAATGTTCTTTAAATCTTGTATCTTTTTCAATGTGTGTCTATTTTTCATATTACATGGATGGACACTTTTTGGACAGACTATACATATACATGTACATACATACTTACAAACATAGTCTTCTTTTTTCATTTGTCTAGTGATGAACACTTAAGCAATTTGTCTATTGTTTCTATATCTTCATCATTATAAGTAATGTTGCAATGAACACAAGAATGAATATGCTTTTTTGAATTAGTGTGTTTGTTTTAAATAAATACCCACAAGTGGAATTGCTGGGTCATTTGTCAGATCTATTTTTAACTTTTTGAGGAGTCTCCATACTGTTTTCCATAATGGCTGCACCAGTTTATGTATGTGCTATACTCTATTATAACCAGCGAGGCAGCAGATTTGTTTATACCAGCATCTCTACAAACAGGTGAGAAATGTGTTGTGCCACAACTTTAGGATGGCTTCAATGTCACTAGGTGATAGAAATTTCAGTTCCTTAATAATCTTATGGGACCAACTTTTTACATGCAATTTGTCATTGATCAAAGCATCATTATGTGACACATGACTGTAGCTTTTACACAAATATTGTTTATTTAAAAAGTTAATGAATTAAATAATCAATAGTAGTCTACTTAAAGTACGGTTAGGATAACTTCAGATTTGGCAGAAGAGTGGAAGAGAAACACAAGAGAACTCCATCAGAAATTTTACAGCAGAGCATCATGGAGCCTCTACATGCAGCATTCACCAGCATAAGGATGGACAGAAGCAGCTGTGTAGGTTATGCACTGCAGAAACTATGGCAGCACCACTCACTCTTTCCTAGAAGTCTGTGTACAGTTGGGTTGGGCTGACAAGACATACACTTAGAAATAATTAAGGAAAAAATAAAGAGATTTTGTAGTTGTTTTACATGTTGGGGGGCTCTATAGTAGTTCAAGCTTTGGTATATTTGTTTATATTACTACTATCATAGATTGGTATTTTGGATACTAATAATGATGTATTACAGGGGGCAGATTGTGGGTGTTCAGCACATTTTTTCTGTAAGAAAACCTGTTCCAAACCTGCTCACTTTCTGCATTACTACTTCCCAGTCAAAAGCCAGATTCCTGTGCCTTTGCCCAGGACATTTCCTCTATTGAAATCATCATTTCTTTTGGTCTTACTGACATGCTATAACTCATCCAGGGTACAGTTCAAATGTCACCTGTTCTCTGTAGTGTTCTGAGACCTTTCTTTGGCATTCACCTGCCAGTGGCAGAGCTCACTGCATCCTCATGCCTTAGCCATTGGCACTTTTTAACGAGCTTATTAGTGCATTAATTAAAAAGCAGGAGAGGGAAATTGTTACATGCTTTAAGTCAGAGAAAGCAGGGTTCAAAATCTGGATGTCTCATCAGTAGCTGTGACATTTGATACAATAATGCTTACCACTTACTTTTCATTGTCTCAGATAAATGTATTACCATTTCAACTGATGAATAGGGTAAGGGTAGTTTATTATAAACAAAGAAGAAAGGATTTGGAGACAGAAAAAGAAGATGCATTTCATAATTTAACCATTAATTAAGTTTTTTAAAACAAATAAATAAATACTACTTATTGGTGAATATTTGATAATTTTACCAGAATAAAACATAAACGTGGAGGTCTGCTCTCAAGAATATTCTCATTGAAGGATGAAAATCAGTTCAATTTCTTTTGGAGCAATGCAAGGCAGAAATACATACAAATATATATATACACTTCAACATCGGCACAATCTTATGAAGGATGCCAATCTATGGTATTGAACTTTTATTAAGGAAAACATTCCCCTGGGCCAAATATCTTTGGGCCAAGTTTGGACAATGGCCACCAGGCTGTGCTCTTTGGACTTCTTTTCGAGATTGTATTGAGATGCCAGATGACAAAGATGAAGCAAAGAGGTGAGGTGTGAGAAAGAGTTCAGTTAACTTTTAATACTGTTAGGAAAGCTCAAATCGAGTGAATAGTATTCTGCCTCAATGATAATAGAGCAAGGTGGGGATTGTGGCTAATTGGAGAATGTATATCCCTCAATATTTGTTTGCTTTTAACTTTTTTTTTAAAGATTTTATTTCATTATTTTTAGAAAGACGGGAAGGTAGAGAGGCAGAGAGGGAGAGAAACATTAATGTACGGTTGCCTTTCACCTGCCTCCAGCCACAGACCTGACTGGAGACCTGGTTTGCAACCTGGTTATGTGCCCTGGCTGGGGAATCGAACCTGTGACCTTTGGGTTTGCAGGCCCGTGCCTTATCCACTGTGCTACCAGCCAGGGCGTGCCTTTAACTTATTTTGTAAAAAATTTTATTGTTGTTGTATTACATTCATCCCGTTTTGCTCCCTTCTGTCCCCCTCCCCATCCACCCATTCCCCACAAAGTCAATGCCACCTGTTGTCCATGTCCATGGTTCCTTTATACTAGGTTCTTCTCTAAGCTGCTCCCCTATCTTGCCTCTGCCTCCCCCATCCCCCCAACCCCTTTCACCCTGACCACTGAAGGCCTATTCCTTGTATTCATATACTTGGTTCTGTTTTGCTTGTTG
This sequence comes from Noctilio leporinus, assembly GCA_004026585.1. Classification (NCBI taxonomy): domain Eukaryota; kingdom Metazoa; phylum Chordata; class Mammalia; order Chiroptera; family Noctilionidae; genus Noctilio; species Noctilio leporinus. Next base: position 22,484 of record PVIW01014635.1, read on the forward strand.
TTAGTTTTGCTCATTATTGTCCCGTAATGGGTGAGATCATATGATATTTGTCCTTCACTGACTGGCTTATTTCACTAAGCATAATACTCTCCAGTTCCATCCATGTTGTTGCAAAGGGTACAAG
>PVIW01014636.1:0-22553 GCA_004026585.1 Noctilio leporinus
CTTTTTCAGCATCTATTGATATGATCATATGGTTTTTATCTTTCAATTTGTTGATGTGGTATATTACATTTATTGATTTATGAATGTTGTACCATCCTTGCATCCCTGGGATGAAACCCACTTGATCATGGTTTATGATCTTTGTAATACACTACTGAATCTGGTTGGCCAATGTTTTGTTGAGATTCTTAGCATCTATGTTCATCAGAGATAATAGCCTGTAGCTTTCTTAGTTGTGTCTTGCCCTGGTTTTGGGATTAAAATAATATTGGCCTCATAGAAAGAGTTTGGGAGTTTTCCCTCTTCCCATATGTTTTGGTATAGGTTGAGAAGAATAGGAATTAGTTCTTCTTTAAATGTTTGGTAAAATTCACCTGTATATCCATCTGATCTGGGGCTCTTGTGCTTTGGGAGATTTTGGGTCATTTCTTCAATTTCACTAGCTGTTATTGGCCTATTCAGACTTTCTGCTTTTTCTGTATTCAGTTTTGGTAGATTATACATTTTCAGAAATGTGTCCATTTCACCCAGATTGTCATATGTCTTGTCAGATACTTGTCTGTAATAGTTTCTTACAATCTTTTGTATTTCTGAAGTATCAGTTGTGATTTCTCCTCTGTCATTTCTGATTATATTTATTTGGGTCCTCTCTCTCTTTTTCTTGATGAGTCTGGATAAAGGCTTGTCAATTTTTTTTTATTTTTTCAAAGAACCAGCTCCTATACTTGTTGTTTCTTTAAATTATAGTTTGAGTCTTTAAGTTATATTGTTCTGCTCTGATGTTGATGATTTCCTTCCTTCTACTTGCTCTGGGCTTTGTTTGTTGTTGCTCCTCTAGTTCTTGCAGCTTTATGGTTAGATTTTTTGCTTAAACTTCTTCTGACCTTTTAGGTAGGCCTGCCTGTATTGCCATAAATTTCCCTCTGAAGACTGCCTTTGCTATGTCTCATAAGTTTTGCACTGTTGTGTATTCATTGTTATTTGTTTTCAGAAACTTTTTGATTTCATCTTTGATCTCATTTTTAACCAGTTCATTAGTTAAAAGCATGTTATTCAGTCTACATGAGTTAGAGTGCTTTTGTTTTTTCCCTTGAGATTGGTTTTTAGTTTCAAGCCATTGTGATCTGAGAAGATTTATGATTTCAATTTTCCTGTATTTGTAGAGGCTTGTCTTGTGACCTACCAAGTGGTCTATCTTACAGTATGTTCCATGTGCATTTGAAAACAATGCATATTTTGCTTCTTTGGGGTAAAAAGCTCTGTATATGTCAGTTAAGTCCATTACTTCTATAGTGTTGTTCAATGCCACAACATCTTTAGTGATTTTTGGGAAGATCTGTCCATTGTTGATAGTGGGGTATTAAAATCCCCTACTGGAACAGTTTAGATAAGAATCTAGTATAAAGGAACCATGGACATGGACAACAGGTGGGATTGACTTTGGGGGGAATGGGTGGGTGGGAAGGGGGACTAAGGAGAGCAAAAAGGGGATGGATATAATACAATAACAATAAAATTAAAAAAGAAAAACAATCCCCTACTATTAGTGTGTTGCTGTCTACATCCTTCTTGAAATCCTCCAAGATTTTCCTTATATATTTTGGAGTGCCTACATTGGGTGCATATATGTTTACCAGAGTTATTTCTTCTTGATGGATTGTTCCCTTAAGTATTATGAAATGTCCTTCTTTATCTCGTTTTATGGCCTTCATCATAAAATCTATTTTGTCTGAAATAAGTATTGGTACTGTCGCATTTTTTCCTGTCCATTTGCTTGATATATATTTTTCTATCCCTTCACTTTTAATCTGTGTCAATCTTTTGTTTTGGGGTGGGTCTCTTGAAGACAGCATAAATGTGGGTCAAGTACACTTATCCATTTGGCTACCCTGTCTTTTGATTGGTGCATTTAATCCATTTGCATTTTAGGTTATTATTGATTGATAATTATTTTATACCATTTTCCTACTTTGTACCTGTGTTCCTCTGTGGCTCTCTATGTTTCTTCCTTCCTTTATTTATTTATTTATGTATTTATTTTTTTAAACAGACCCTTTACCATTTCTTGCAATGCTGGTTTGGTAGAGATGTATTCTTTTAGTCTTCTTTACCTGGGAAACTCCTTATTTCTCCTTCCATTTTGAATGAGAGCATTGATGTGTAGGGTATTCTTGGTTGCAGGCCTTTGTTTACCATTACTTGGAATATTTTTTGCCATTCCCTTCTGGCTTGTATTGTTTCTGTTGAATAATCATTTGATAGCCTTATTGGAGCCCCTTTATATGTTATTTATCATTTTTCTCTTGATGCTTTTAGGATTCTTTCTTTGTCTTTGAAATTTTCCATTTTAATTATACTGTGCCTTGGAGTGGATCTGTTTGGATTCATTCTCTGTGCTTCCTGAACTTGAATAATGTTTTCACTCATCATATTAGCAAAGTTTTCTATAATTACTTTTTTGAACAGGTTTTCCATTCTTTGTTTCTCTTCTCCTTCTGGTCTCTCTACGATACAGATATTATTATTTTTCATGTTGTCCTGCAACTTTCTTAAAACCTCTTCATTCTTGTTCAGCCTTTTTTAATTCTCTTGTACTCTCTTGGAATATTTTTCTATGTTGTCCTCCAGCTTGCTGATCTGGTCCTCTATTTCCTCTAGCCTACTGTTGGTTCCTTCTACTGTATTCTTCAATTTGGAAATTTTATTCTTCATTTCCTCCTGGCTCTTACTGATAGTTTCTAAGTCATTTTTGATGTTAATGTAGCTCTCAGTAAGTTCCTTATAACCTCCCTGGAGTTCTTTGTAGTTCCCCTGGGGTTGTTTATAGTTTTCTTTGAGCTGGCTGAGGTCATTGAGCTTCTCTATCATCATTCTTTTGAATTCCATAGCTGATAGTTTGTTTGCCTCTGTTTCAATTTCTCGGGATTCTTCCTTTCCTTTTGGTGATGGACTGATTTTACCCCTCATTTTGGGTGTCTTTTGTTGTTTGTTTATTTCTTAGATTAATCTGCTTTGCTTCCTCACTTTTGTTGAGCACCCTTCTGTTTAGGACATTTGTGGAGTTCTGTATTGCAGTCTCCTAGATTTTCTTCACTTGTTGCTCTTGGGGTGGCCTTTATGTTTTTAACTTGGGCTATCTGGTTTTATCTTGGATTGGTTATGTATATTGCTCCTTTCCTTCCAGTTGGCTGATTGAGAGACTCTCCTTCTATCTTTTCTCATATACTATTTTTGAGGTGCTCCTGCTCTCCTATTGGTCTCTGCAGCCTCCAGGCTGTGCTCCCCTGAATCCAGATGCTTACCACTCCAATTCTTAGTGACCTGCAAACATATTGTGCTCCTTGTACTATCTTCCAGCTGTTCTGGCTCTTGAGAATGCCATCAGCACTGCTCTTTACTCTGTTACCATCTTTCTGTTAGGGTCATTTAAAAGTGTCTCTTTTAAATGGAAGCAATTGTAACAACATGATAAAAAGAGAAAATATTCTCTGAACTAAAATCCCACTTTCTCACCAAAATACTCAAATACCTCTCTCCTTCAGTTTACTATTCAGAATTTCAAAAGCTGGACATGTATGGAGTTTGAATTCTTGCTTATATAAGTACTAACAATCAAATCAATGTTATTCAGTTCTCTACCCTTAGTCTATTTATTACTGAAATAAGGTCACAGTGTAGGCACTATTGAGATGCTTAAATTTGGGTGTGTGTAAAAGATCAGAAAAAGTGAGAACATAGTCAGTTACTGCTGTTAATTCCTGACCTCCCATTTGATTGTCTTTTGAATCTAACAATCTACTTTGTATGAATTCCTCAACAAATCTCCAACATTGCAAAATAACCTTTTCGCTAATTAATTTTATTATTCCTATCAGGATATATTAATTTCATTCTTTCCTCTCCATGAAACCTTCATTGACACCTCTTTCCCCTATGCTTTTACCTGTGTAAATTAGAACTACCATCCTTCCAATTGCCCTTATATCAGTTCCTTCCTCTGTCTTCATCTCTCCATTTCAATATTCGCCTCCTCACTCTTTCTCTTGTAGGCTTTTTATTGTCTTCATTCTACCACAGCCAGTATTTGGATCTTCATAAAATTTCCCTTGAAGTTTGAAGGGGCCTCTTGAAAGATATCTCCTATCACCTTAATAAAACCAGAATTATGTTCTTATAGAACAGATCAAATTCCATTACTCCTACCCATCAAAAAGCTTCTATTGCTCTTATGCATATAAAATAAAGATTTCTAAGCACTATTTCCATGGCCTCCAAAGTCTGGCCCTAGTCTAACTCTCCATTCTGTGTTAGGTTTTTCTTTTTGGTAATTTCTACCTCTATCAAAAATGGGGTGTTCTTTCCTACCTTAACCCTTTCTTGAATGGATTCTCTCCTATGAACAGTTCATTCTGTTTTAAAGGCTGAAGTCAAATTTAAATATTTGATGATTAAGGCAGACTGTAATATGTTTCTTTCTTTCTTTTCTTTTCTTTTTTCCCCTTGCTTTAATGGGATATTTTCTGCTTATCTATTTTGTTCTATGATGTTCTTATGTCTTCCTACAACATATAAGCTCTTTAGAGGACCTATTCTGACCCCTCAGTACATAGCCCTTTCATTTGAATACAGAAAACACTACTTTTAAAGTGAATCAAAGTACATTAACATAAACAGTTGAGCTTTAGCATAAGTATAGTATTACTTCCAATGACGTTCAACTCTGCCCAAATTTCATTACTGTGCCACAAAAGGAAGCATCATACTAAGTCATATGGTCCATTTATTCATTAGCTGCCTTATTTCCTCACAGTATATGATAATTTCCAAGGAATTTCAGAGGATTAATACTAATGGAAAAGCTTTCTAATACAAGAAAACAGATGAGTAAATAGAGTCTTCACTAACCTCCTCCCAGGACCAAGCTAGAATTATAGATAAATTGTAGAGAAATCATCCTAAATAATCAAGTGGACAAGAGCTAGAGAAGTCTTAAACCAAGTAGAGACAGAATAAACCACACTGAGACTGGTAGGGAATGTGGAGGAGGTGTGAGAGGGCTGGCTGTGCTCCCATGGGAAGCAACTGATGTTCAAAAGGGTTATTTCAGTGACCATGGGGTTCCAACTGAGAAGCATGGGGTCCATGTACCAAGTTGGGCTCCCAAGCCTAGAGCAATAGAGTCAGAATATAACCCAGATAATATCAAGCTGTAAAAATTAGCAGGGTCCCTGTCTGCCAGGGGGAGATGGCTGGAGACTCAGAGAGCCTTTGAAAAGGGTCAATGCACAAAATTTTGTTTATAGCTTCTCATCCTGAGCTGTTGAAGAAGGAGGGCAGCTAATCTAGAGATGTTTAAGGAAAGTCTAAGGTTAGTGGCTATGAGGAGAGAACTGAAGGAACAAGCATGAGGATCCCTGTGCTGAGTCATTCCCCATACTGCAGAAGGCATCTTTCTCAGGAGGAACACTTTTCTCCAAGTAACATTAGACTAAGAGGAAGCAATAGCCCTGCCCACAAGAAATACTCTGACACCCTTATGGTGTTTAAGCCAGACTGCTGATTATAGCCTGAGGCTATATCATTAATCAGTTTAACAACTAAGGCAGAAAATACAAAGAAGCAGCCAAAATGGGGGGAAAAATACAGACTCCATGTGAAATACCAAGATAATTGTCCAGAAGAACTAGGTGAAATGGAGGCAAGCAGTTTATTAAATAGTTTAGAGAAATGGTTATAAGGATACTTAACAGCATGAAAAAATAACTTAACAACCATAAAAAGGGAGTCAGAAAAAGAATGAAGTAAATGAAATAAGTAATATATTTGAATGAATAAACAGGATAGAAGAAGCATCAGTGATTTGGAACACTTAGAAAAAATTATCACCCAGGCACAGAAAGAAATGAAAAATGAATTTTAAAAAAATGAAGAGAGCTTAAGAAACATTTTGGAAAATGTGAAGTGGAACATTTTGGAAAATATTTCCATTTGCATCATGGAAATACCAGGAGAAAACAGCAAGAAATGGATAGAGAACATATTTTAAGAAATAATGACTGAAAAACTCTCGAGCCTAAGTAAAGAAAAACACAAGTCCAGGAAGCTGGTAGAGTCCTCAAAATGTTGGACACAAAGAGGCCTTCACCAAGACACATCACAGTTAAAATGACAGGTCTCAAAGATAAGGTGAGAATTCTAAAAGCTGCAAAATAAAAGCAGGTAGTTTCATACAAGGGAGCCCAAATTAAACTGTCATCAAATTCCTCAACAAAAACATTTCAAGCCAGAAGGAAATGGTGAAGTAAAGGAGATGAAAAGTAAAGGCCTACAACAAAGGCTACTTTACCCAGAAATGCTATCATTTAAAATTGAAAGAGCTATAAGAAGCTTCCCGGACAGGAATAAATGAAAGCAATTTGTTGACACCAAACCAGCACTGCAACCCATGTTAAAAGTCTTGCTTGAAAAAGGAGGAAGAGAAGGAGGTGGAGGAGGAGGGGAAGAAAAATAAGAAACAAAGGAAAACAGTCTAATAATAAAATGGCACTAAGTATGTATTTATCATTAATCAACTTAAATGTAAATTGCTTAAATGCTCCAACCAAAAGACAAAGCATAGGTGAATGGATAAATAAACAAGACTCATATATATGCTGCCTCCCAGAGGCCCATCTGAGATGGAAAGAAACACACAAACTAAAAGTAAAAGGATAGAAAAAAATATTTCATGCAAATGGAAAGGGAAAATAGCTGACAAAATTGATTTAAAAAATTATTTATTATTTTTAGAGAGGGGGAAAGGAAGAGAGGCAGAGAGGGAGAAAGACATCAATGTATGGCTGCTTTTCACTTGCCTCCAGCCACGGACCTGGCTGGAGATCTGGCTGGAGACCTGGCTTGCAACCTGGTTATGTGCCCTGGCTGGGGAATCAAACCAGCGACCTTTGAGTTCACAGGCTGGCTGGTGCCTTATCCACTGTGCCAAAATAGATTTTTAAACTAAGGTTATAGGCCCTGGCTGGTGGCACAGTGAGTAAGGCACCAGCCTGAAAACCCAAAGGTCACTGGTTGAATTCCCTCCCAGCCAGGGCACATAACCTGGTTGCAAGCCAGTTCTCTAGCCAGCTCTGTGGCTGGAGGCAGGTGAAAGGCAAAGATGTTTCTGTCCCTCTCTGCCTCTCTCCATTCCCCTCTTTCTGGAAATAATAAATAAAATCTTTTTTAAAATCTATTAAAAAATAATAAAATAAATAAATAAACAAAACTAAGATTATAATAAAAGACAAAGAAGGGCAATACATAATGATAAAGGGGACAATCCACCAAGAATATGTAATCCTAGTAAACATTTTTGCACCCAACATAGGAGCACCTAAATATGTGAAGCAAACCTTGATGAGCATAAAAGGAGAGATCAACAGAAATTTAGGGGAGTGGGTGGATGGGAAAGGGGACAGAGGGGTGTAAAAAGGGGATGGATATAATACAACAACAATAAAATTAAATTTTAAAAAATAAAGAAAGAAATACAGTCATAGTCATGGATTTTAACATGCCATTGACTTCAGTAAATAGATATCCAGACAGAAAATCAGCAAGAAAACTGAAGCCTTAAATGACACACTACCTTCAGAGCATTTCATCCTCAAGCAAGGGAATATACATACTTTTAAAGTGCATATTAAACATTTTCTAGGATAAACCACATTAGAACATAAAATAATTCTCAATAAATTTAGGAAGATTAAAATAATAACAAGCATCTTCTCTGACCACATGTTATGAAACTAGAAATCACTCACAAGAACCCTGAAAGACATGGAAGCTAAGTAACATCATTATACAATGAATGACTCAACAAAAGATCAAGGAAGTAATCAAAAGATACCTTTAAGCAAATGAAAATGAAGACACAAAGGTTTTTTCATCATTTCAAAATGCTTATGTTAATTCATTTGTTTAAAAAATTTTTTTTAGGTAATATCAATTGCAATATTAGCAAATAAATGCAAAAATACATTTACACACATATATATTTTTAGAAATATTACATCAGAAAAAAATATCTCTACTCCTGTGACAGTATCTAATAACGTAACTTAATTAATTGCCTCCAAAGATTTTATATTAGAAATATGTTGGTCCAGTTTCTTTCATTTCTTGTCCCTGAAAAAATCTCATCTCGTAATTATTTTTCCCAGGCCCTACCTACATATGCTTGGTTATAGGCAGACTTCTAAAGACTTTGTATTAATATGATTTGAGAAGCTAACAGAAGGCAATAATTCTATGGTGAATTGTCTAGATGTGAAAAAAAAAGTACACATTTGTAATTACAGACTCGACAGGGTGATGTTAAGAATAATAAAGGAAATGAAAATGCCAAATAACTTATATGCATGACACATGGACATGAATAAGGGGACCATTACCAGAGGGAATAGGGGTACTGGTTGGATAGAGCAAAGGGGAAAATTGTAACAATTGTAATATTAAAATCAATAAAATATATTTTTAAAAAGGAAAATGAAGACACAACAATCCAAAATCTGTAGGGCACTTAGAAAGCAATCCTAAAAAGGGAACTCATAGCATTATAGGTCTATCACAAAAAAAAAAAAATAGAGCTCAAATATACAACCTAACTTCATACTTAAAAGAACTTGACAAAGAAAAACATAGCCCAAAGTGGTTGGAAGGAAGGAAATAATAAAGGCCAGAGCAGAAATATTTTTTAATTAATTTTATTGTTGTTGTATTAAATCCATCCCCTTTTTACTCTCCTCTGTCCCCTTCCCCACTCACCCACTCCCCCACAAAGCAGAAATAAATTTTTTAAAAATGATACAAGAGCTTATTTTTTGAAAAGATAAAGTTGATAAAACTTTAACCTTACTTATAAAGAAAAAAAGAGAAAAGCCCAAATAAATAAAGTAAAAAACAAAACAAATAACTGACACCAAAAAAATACAAATAATTGTAAAAAATAATATGAACTATATGCCAACAAACTAAACAATCTGGACAATATGAATAAATTTCTAGAAACATATAACGTTCCAACTAACTCATGAAGAATCAAAGAATCTTAATAGACAAATTACACCTAATCAAATTAAAGCAATAATCAAATACTCCCAACAAACAAAAGCCTGGACTGGATGGCTTCACAGGTGAATTTACAAAGTATTTCAAGAGAAACTAACATATTTCTTTCTTAGACTATTTCATAAAATTCAAGAGGTGGGAAAGCTTCTAAACTCTTTTTATGATGCCACTATTTTTCTAATTCTAACACCAGATAAAGATACTAAAAAGACACAAAAACTTAGAAAAATATTCTTCATGAACACAGATGCTAAAATCCTCAACAAAATATTAGCAAACCTAACACAGCAATGCAACAGAAAGATCATACATCATGATCGGTGGATTATTAGTCCAGGAATGCAAGGTTGGTACAACATTCACCAATTAGTAAATGTAATACACTACATTTTTTTTTCCATGAAGAATAAAAATTTATAAAATTTATTAATTTTTTTGATAAAATCCAGCACCCATTTATGATAATTCTCACCAAAGTGGAAATAGATAGACACTGTCTAAACATAATAAAGGCCATATAGGACAAATTCACCGCCAGTATCATACTTAATAGGCAAAAACTACAAGCATTCCCCTTAAAATTGGAAACAAGGAAGGGATATTCACTTTGATCTCTCTGACTCAACATAGTACTGGAATTCTTAGCCAAGGTGATCAGACAAAAAGATTATAAAAGACATCTAAATTGGAAATGAAGAAGTAAAACTGTCATTATTTGCAGATGATATGATATTGTATGTAGAGAAACCCAAAGATTCCACAAAGGAGTCTTTGTGATAAATGAATTCAGCTAAGTAACAGGATACAAAATTAATATTCAGAAGTTAGTTGCATTTTTATATTCCAGTAACAAAATAACAGAAAGGGAAATTAAGAAAACAATCTTGTTCACAATTCCTACTAACAGAATAAAATACCTAGAAATAAGCCTAACCAAGAATGTTAAATACCTGTACTACAAAAACTATGTCACAGAAGAAACAGAAGAAGATAAAAATAAATAAATGGAACTACATACTATGTTCATGAATAGGAAGAATTAATATCATTAAAATATCCATACTATGCAAAACAATATATAGATTTGATGTAGGGGTGTATGAGAGCCAACCACACTGATGTTTCTTTCCCTCACTTTCCCCCCCTTTCCCCTCTCTAAAAATAGATAAATAGAAACTTTTAAAAAATTATACAGAACCACAAAATACCCTGCATAATAAAGCCATTCTGAGAATGTAGAACAAAGTTGGAGGAATCAGACTACATAATATCAAATTATACAATACAGCCCTAGTAATCAAAATAGCATAGTACTAGTATAAAAACAGACACACAAATCAATGGAACAGAATAGAAAGCCCAGGAATAAACCCACACATTTTCAGTTAATTAATATTTGACAAAGAAGGTAAACACATACAATATATTAAAGATATACTAATCTAAAAATAGTCTTGGGAAGTTTGGACAAATACATATAGAAAAGTGAAACCAGACCACCTTCTTATACCATACACAAGAATAAATTCAAAATGGATCAAAGACTTAAATGTTAGACCCAGAAGCATAAATATCATAGGAAAAAATATAGGCAGCAAAATCTCAGGCATTGCTCATAGTAGTATTTCCATGGATATTTCTCCTCAGGCAAGGGAAAAAAAAAGAAAAATTAACAAATGGGACTACATTAAACTAAAATGTTTTGCGTAGCAAAGAAGATCATCAACAAAATAAAAAGACAACCCACAAAATGAAAGAACATATTGATACACCTGATGAGAGATTAATATCAAAAATTTACAAAGAACTTAAAAAACTGCACTCCATAAAATGAACTCAATTAAAAAATGATTCAAGGACTTGAATAGACACTTCTCCAGAGAGAACATACAGGTGGCCAATAGATATAAGAAAAGATACTCAAAGTTACCAGGTATCAGAAAAATGCATATAAAAAAAACCCTCCATGAGTTATCATCTTACACATGTTAAAATGATTATCATCAATAAATCCACAAACAATTTCTGGCAAGAAATTAGGGGGATCATTTTTACACTGTTGGTGGAAATGCAGATTGGTGCAGCCACTGTGGAAAGCAGTTTGGAGATACCTCAAAAACTAAAAATTGAACTGCTTTTTGATGCAGCAATCCTACTTCTGAGGATATATTTTAAGGAACACAAAACTAATCTGAAAGACCATAAGCACCCTCATGTTCATTGCACCATAGTTTGCAAGTGCCAAGATACAGAAGTAGCCCAAATGTAAATCAATAGATGAGTGAATAAAACAAGGGATATTTAGACAATGGAATACTACATGGCCATAAAAAAGAAAATTTTACCTTTTGCAACAATATGGATGGATATGGAGAAAATTATACTAAGTGAAATAAGCCAGTCAGAGAAAAGCAAACACCATATGATTTCACTCTTATGTGGAATCAATGGAACAAACTGAATTTAAAAAAAGAGAGGATCAAAGATGGCAACAGAGTAGAGAGCAGTGCTGATGGCATTCTTGAGTACCAGAGCAGCTGGAGGACAGGATAGGGAGCATGAGATGTGTGCAGGTCCCTAAAAATTAGAGTGGTAAGCATCTGGATTCAGGGGAGCACAGCCCAGAGGCAGCAGAGACCTACAAAAAAGCAGGTGAGACAGTTCCAAACCAGCCTGCATGTCGAGGTCTGCTCTGGGCAGTGGTGGCTCTACCTAGAGGGGTGTCTTTAACCAAAGCCAGCTCCAGGCTCCCGGGCGACCAGAAATTTGAGCAATGAAGTGTGGGCAGTGATGGAAAGCTCTGGAGGGAATGAGGAATTGAACTCCTGCAGGGAAGGGACTGTGTGAGAGCCTCGCTTTGGCAACAGACAGGAAGCTCCTCACTGGGACAGAGGCAAAGGAGAACAGTCCTGCAGGCAGCAGGAGCTGGGTATCGGGAAGTGCACCTGCTGGAGTGGTGAGAGGGCTGAAAACGGTGCTGCTGGGCCACCTAGGAAAGAGCACCTTGAAGCCCCTGTGAGGGGGTAGGCCCAGCCACAAGGCTCCCACAGAAACTCCAAACTGTCAGCCAGGAACTTGGACTTAGGCAACTGACCCACGCATTGCAGGCAACAAAGGCTGTGCTCTGGATGCTCTAGGGAGCCGGGCTAGCATCACAGAAGAAGCATGAAGGACTCCTTGGAGAGCTGGGCTGCTTGGAGGGTTGGCTCTCGCCCAGGGGAGCCTGGCACCATTAGTGGACCCTGGGCACTGTTGGCAGACTGGGGCTGCCTTCTCCGGGGAGCTGCAGAGGCAGGGCCAGTCATCACAGGTGCCAGTGAGGTTGCAGGCCACGCTGCAGGGGTACCAGGTGCCCATTGCAGACAGGAACCTCCTCCAGGAGCTGGAGGGGGAGGAGCAGCAATAGACATCACAGAAGCACCCTGTTGGACTTCAAACAGAAGCTGAAAAGGGAGGACCCCAGAACACCAGCAGCCCAGAAACTGAGCTAGGCTACTGGAGGCCCAGCCTACCTGGGGGCTGACACTCAGAATTAGCCCTGACTGTGACAATCATAGGCCCTGCCACTCCATGACCACACAGCTAGACTGTAGACTGCAGAGACCTGACCAAGAAAAGGAGGCAGAATGAGGAAATGGATCACAGCTAATCTCATGCACCTGAGTTACACCGAGAGCTACATGAACTATTAATCCCTAACCAGCAGGTCAAAAACTGTGTATGAGAAAGGATAGAAGGAGTGTCTCACAATCAGCTAACTGAAGGAAAGGAGCAACATACACAACCAATCCAGAATACAACCAGCCAGCCCAAGAGCAACAAATGGAGAAAATGTAGGAGACCACTGAACAACACCAAACTCCATAAATCTCCTAACACAGAAGGGTGCTCAACAAAGGCAAGGAAACAAAGCAGATTAATCCAAGAAAACAAAAAACAAAAAACAAGCAACAACAGACACCCAAAATGGGGGAAAAAAAGAATCAGTCCATCACCAAAAGGAAAAGAAGAATCTCCAGAAAGATCACCAAATGAAACAGGCACACGATATATCAGATAAGGAATTTAAAAGAATGAGGATAGAGAATATAGCTGGGTATAAACTCAATATTCAGAAATTAAAGACATTTTTGTATACCAACAATGAAACATCATAGATAGGTACTAGTAGAAATTCCATTTACTGTAGCAACAAAAAAAATAAAGTACCCAGAAATAAACTTAACCAAGGAGGCTAAAGACCTGTACTTGGAAAACTAAGGAACACTGAAGAAAGAAATTAAGTGAGATACAAATAAATGGAAACATATACCATGTTCATGAATAGGAAGAATTGGCATCATTGTAATGTGCATACTATCCAAAGTAATCTATAGATTCAATGCAATCCCAATTATACTACCAGTGACATATTTCATAGATGTATAACAAATATTTCAAAAAATTTTTATGGAACCAAAAATGGACCCTGAATAGCCACAACAACCTTGAGAAGGAAGAACAAAGTAAGAGGAATCACAATACCTGATATCAAACTATATTACAAGGCCACTGTAATCAATACAATCTGGTACTGGCATAAGAACAGAAATCTAGATCAATGGAATAGAATAGAGTCCAGAAATAAACCCAGGCCTCTATGGCCAATTAATGTTTGACAAAGGATTAGGAGCATAAGATGGAGTAAAAATATCATCCCCAAAAAATGATCCTAGGAGAACTGGACAGGGACATACAAAAAAACTAGAAGTAAACCACCAACTTATACCATACACTAGAATAAAATCAAGATGAATAAAAGACTTAAACCATGTTACCATAAAATTCCTAGAGGATAACATAGGCAGCAAAATGTCAGATATTTCATGCAGCAATATTTTTGCTAATATATTTCTATGGCAAGAAATAGAAAACAATAAATCAATGGGACTACATCAAATTTAAAAGATTCTGCATGCTAAAGAAAACATCGGCACTATAAATAGAAACAACAGTATGGTAAATGATATTTGCCAATAATACCTTGGACAAGGGTTTGATATAAGAAAACATATAAAGAACTCATACAACTCCACTCCAGGAAGCCAGGGAACCCAATTTAAAGATGAGCAAAGGACCTGCACAAACACTTCTCTAAGGGGAATATAGAGAAGGCCTATATGCATATGAACAAGTGTGCAACATCACTAGCCATCAGAGTAAGAAAAAGTAAAACCACGATGAATTACCAACTCACACCTGCCAGATTGACTATCATCAATAAATCGACACCAAGTGCTGGCGATAATATGGAGAAAAGCAAACCTATATGTGCTGTTGGGAAGGAATGCAGACTAATGCAGACTCTGTGGGGAAACAGTATAGAGTTTTCTGAAAACATGAAAATTGGAACTGCCTTTGAAGCAGCTATTCTACTTCTGAGAATATATCCTAGGAATTCTGAAACACTAATTCAAAAGAGCACATGCACCTCTATGTTCATTGAAGCATTATTTATAATATCCAAGATCTTGAAACAGCCCAAGTGCCCATCAGTATATGGTTTTATATCCATCAGAGTGGATTTAAAAAGCTGTGGAATACTCCATGGTCATAGCAAAAAAGGAAATCAGAGGGATCCAAAATGACTGCAGAATAGCTGGAAACTCTGTCCACTTGCTCCTCCTAGACCCCGGCTGATCTTGCAGCTAAAGCACAGCTTGACCAATTCAAAAATCCAGCAGAGTGAGAAGTGTGTATGAGAGGGATTGTAAATGGGCAGGAGTGTTGAGTGTGTGCATGAATGGGCAGAAGCATGCCCATCTGTAAAGCATTCAACAGTGGACAGCCTGGGCTCACCTAACAGAGCAACTGTAGGTGCCACAGCCAAACCCACCAATTCTGGAAGCAAAGAGTCAGGGCTGCTGAAGTACTTCGCAGTAGCTGCAAGCCCTTGGTGCAGGGTGAGACAGGAGCAGACCCACCAAAGGCTTAGAACCATTTGAGAAAGTGGCACATGTGGCAAGTGCACCCCAAAATACCCCATATTACTGTGGGGATCTTCCCAGCACTGCCCAGGAGAGCTCCAGAAAGAAACTATCAAAAACTTTCAGAGGCTCTGACAGGCTGTGGCCAGCCCTGACCAAGAGAGACAGAGATTTTTCAGGAGGGGGAGCATGTGCAGAACAGGCCTGTCAGGACTCGGTGCTACAGTATGGGGGCCAAACTCTTTAAAAAGGGGAGATGAGGTGAGATTCAAGACTCAGCAGGGACCCAGTACTTGCATGCAAATGTGCACAGTGGCCATGCAAACAAAGAACTCAGGGGGATAGAGTCATGCTTTAGGTACTGGGGGACCCAACCCAGCCTGGCTGCTGAGCAGTAGACTATACAGAGTGAAAAGTTCAGGCTCAAGTCTCCAGAAAGCCAGTAGCAGTCTTTAGATTGGAGAGCCAGGAGCAGAATGCCTAAGACTGGCTATAGCCAAGCAGGTCCCTCCTCAGATGAATGAGCCCACTCCCATCTGCAGGATTATAGGCTTTGCAGATCAGTCAGGCCAGGCTCAGGAGTCACATGCTGGATGAATTTCTGCAGGGAAGAGAAGAAAAAGCTCTGAAAGGACCCCTTCCTGGACACTAAGAGCTACACTGTTCCTCATGATCAGGGCAGGGAGATTAGAGACAGGCATAACAAAGAGTGTTCAGAGCCCCACCCAGACTTGGCACCTAGACAGGGCTGCTGTTTGTGCCTAGCAGCAAAGAGCTACCCTTTGTACACAGGTTGATCCCTCATAAAAATAAAATGGGCAGTTAATTTACCAGAAACTATATCAATTGAGAAGAACAGAACCTGGAACATACCAAGATCTGTGGCAAGGGTCAGGGAAAAACTTCCACCATCTTTCCTGAAGACTGAATAGGGTGCCCACCAGGACTGACACAAGGTATCCACCCTCCCAACCATACCAGAGGCTCCTCTAGAGGCAGGTGGAAAATGTACTGACAGTCTTCTCAGGTCACTAAATGAATGTGTCTTGGGACAAGAGCTGATAGAAATCCAACAGGGAAAAAGCGTGGGGACCAGCCATATCTGAAGAAGACAGCCACAGATGATGGATTCCTTGTAGTCTCGAAGGAATCCCTTCCTAGGGCTGGACTACAATATCAGCTGACATTACCAAGGATGGATACAGATAGAGAAAAGGGGTAAACACTGGATTCTACAGAGATGAGTTCCACAATGATCTTCACTATTTTTGTTTTTCAAATCTCAAATTTTAACATTCCCCTCTTCTACTCCATATTGCCTTACTCTAGCCATCACTTTTTAATTTAAATTTAAACTTTGCTCCGTATCACACTAGCTTTCATTCTGAACTCATAGAATTCTTTCTTCCTCTACCCTCTCAAAATTACTTTCCTTGAGAAACTCATGATCTTTTCTTTCTTATTTTTTCCTTCTTATTCCCATTTCACCTTGTTAATCTTTGTACATGTGTTGTTGATATTGTAGCAGTGTATCTTTTTCTCAAATTTGTTTCATATTTTCTTCACTCTATTTATTTTCAAAATTATAACTAAAACTATACTATTCTCTCCCTTTTTCTTATTCCACAATTTATTTTTCCCTCACTTTTTTTAGCTCTGATGTAAATTTTATATCTTTTCTTTCTTTACCTGATTTTATTCCTTACTCTTATTATTTCTCTTCCCTAAATCCTCTCAAAATCATTTTTCTTTCAATTAGTCATCTCATATTTGCTTTTCCTTTCTTATAATAGTCTCAATCTCTTTACACATTTATTAATATTTGTTCATTTGCTATTAATAGTGTGATTGTGGGTGAGGTGGGGGTTTATTGTTTGGCTTTGTTCTGGAAGCCCCTTGTGCAACAGCATATAAGATGTAGTGGTCAGTGTGACTCTCACTCAGCCAACCAGAGGGAAGAGCACACAAAAGATTGTCTCAACTACACCCAAAACCCAACTACAACCTGAGAGCCCACACAAAGAGAATAAAGAACATCACAATAGCATACAGCTAAGATGATCAGAAGATTGCAAGCTGAGTCCCACAGATATCTTACCACAAAAAGTCACACCATGAAGACAAGGAGTTAAAGCAGATCAATTTGATATGAAGAAACAAATAGGAAGAGTTATCTAAAATGAGAATACAAAGAAATAACCCATGACTTAAAGTAAAAGAGAAATCTCTAGAAAGAGTGCTAAATGAAATTGAGGCAAGTCAAGTATCAGACATTGAGTTCAAAATAATGATTATAATGCTCAAGAGCCTCAGTAAGAACTACAATGAACTCCAGAGAAGCTATAAGGAACTAACTGTGAACCACATCAGCATGAAAAAAGACATCAGAACCATGAATAAGAGCCAGGATAAAATGAAAAATACATACAATATCTGAAATAAAGAACATTAGAAGAAATTAAAAGCAGGCTATACAAAGCAGAGGATTGATCAGTGAGCTGGAGGATAAGTTAAGAAAAAACTCCTAGACAGAGCAACAAAATGAGAAAAGACTCAAAAACAATGAAGAAGAAATAAAGAAACTGCAGGATAACATGACATGTAATACTATTTATATCATAGGCATACCAGGGGGAGAAGAGAGGTACAAGGGATAGAAAAACTTTTGGAAAAATAAATGGTAGAAAATTTCTCTAACTTGATGAGAGAAAAAGCCATGCAAGTCCAGGTAGCACAGAAGGTCCCAGCAAGATGAACCCAAGAGGCCCATTCTAAGACATATTATAATGAAAATGGCAAAATTTAAAGACAAATAAATAATCTTAAGGGCAGCAAGGAAAAAATAGCTAGTAACATACAAAGGGGCTCTGATAATGCTACCAGCTAGTTACTCAAAAGAAAAACCAAAGACAGAAGGGAATGGCAAGAAATGGTTCGTGTAATGAAAGTAGAAGTCTGCAAGTGAGACTACTCTACATAGAAAGGCTTTCATATAAGATGGAATGTGAAACAATGAGTTTGCAAGATGAAAAAAAAAAAAAAAAAAATTGGCTGAAAGAAGACATCTTTACCAAACCAGCATTGCAAGAAATTCTAAAGGGCTGCTTTAAGAAGAGATGGGAAAGAAAAAGAGAAAGAGAGGAACACAGGTACAAAGAGGAAAGTGGAAATGAATAAGTCTTTATAAATAATGGCCTTAAATATAAATTGATTAAATGCTCTATTCAAAAGACATAGGGTAGCTGAGGATAAGAAAATATGACCTTCATATATTCTGTCTACAAGAGACCCACCTTAGAAAGATCACAGACTGAAAGTGAAGGGATAAAAAAATACATTCCAACAAAACAGATGTAAAAAACAGCTGGGTCACAGTACATATATTGAAAAAATAGATTTCAAAACAAAGGCCATTAAAAGAGACAGAGAAGGACTACATGATACTTAAATAAGTAATCCATCAATAAGATATAACCCTTATAAACATGTATGCACCCAACATAGGAGTACCCAAATATATAAGGAAAGTCTTGGAGGACTTCAAGAAAGATATCAATAGCAGCACACTCATATTAAGAATTTTAATACCCTATTGTTAAAATGGATAGATCTTCCAAACAAAGAAACAAGGACATTGTGGCGTTGAACAATGTTCTAGATCAAATTAATTTGATATATACAAAGCCTTTCATCCCCCAAAAGAAAAATACATATTCTTTTAAAAGGTACATAGAATATTTTCAAAGATAGACCACACAGTAAGACACAAAACAAGTCTCAACAAATCCAACCCTTTGCAACAACATGGATGGAACTGGAGAGTATTATGTTTAGCGAAATAAGCCAGTCAGTGAAGGACAAATATCATATGATCTCACCCATTACGGGACAATAATGAGCAAAACTAACAATAAGCAAAACAGAATCAAGTATATGAATACAAGGAATAGGCCTTCAGTGGTCAGGGGGAATGGGGTTGGGGGGAGGGGGGAGGCAGAGGCAAAGAAGGGGAGCAGCTTAGACAAGAATCTAGTATAAAGGAACCATGGACATGGACAACAGGTGGGATTGACTTTGGGGGGAATGGGTGGGTGGGGAGGGGGGCAGAGGGGAGCAAAACAGGTATGGATGTAATACAACAACAATAAAATTTTAAAAATTAAAAAAATAATATTAAGCATCTACCTGGATAGTAATAGCTTGAAACTAGAAACCAATCTCTAAGAAAATACTAAAAAACATGAAAACTTATAAAATACCATTAAATTATAAATGGGTTAAAAATGAGACCAAGGAAGAAATCAAAAAGGTTTTGGAAACACAAAAGCCCAAAAGAATGAGTTACATCAAAGGCAGTCCTGAAAGGAAAGTTCATAGCAATACAAGCTACCTAAAATAAACAAACAAAATATCTCAAATAAATAACCTAATCCTGTATCTACAAGAACTAGACAAACAACAAAAAACACAGCAGAGAAGGAGTAGAGGAAAGGATATTATCAAGATCTGAGCAGAAGTAAATGACATAGAGATTAAACAAAAAATTGAAAGGAACAAAATATAGGACCTGGTTCTTTGAAAAGATGAACAAAATTGATAAGCCTAAACCAGACTCATCAAGAAAAGAAGAGAGAAGACCCAAAAAATAAAATTAGAAATAAAAGAGAAGTTATAGTTGATACCACAGAAATACGAAAGGTTTAGGAAATTGCTATGAACAATGTATATGCAAAGAAATCAGATAACCTGGGCAAAAATAGAAAAGTTTCTAGAAACATACAATCTTCCAAAAATGAATCAAGAAGCAGAAAGCCTGAATAGACCAATTACAACTAGCAAAATTGAAGCAGTAGTTAAAAATTCTTGGCACATGGATGCCCTGGACTGGACAGCTTCAGAGGCAAATATTACCAAGGATTTAAAGGAGAACTAAGTCCTATATTTCTCATGGTATTTTTAAGAAGTCAAGAAGAGGGAAGAATCCCAAACTTTTTTTACAAGGCCAGTGTTTTTTTTTTTTAATTCTAAAACCAGATCAAGACACAACAAAGAAAGAAAACTACAGGCCAATATCTCTAATGAACATAAATGCTAAAATACTCAACAAAATATTTGCAAACCAGATCCAGCAATACATTAAGATTAGAGGGAAGATGGTGGCAGAGTAATAAGCAGCTCTGACAAGCTTTCTCAAGTGACAGAGTGGCTGAATAATAGGGTAAGGAACACAGAACAGATGCAAGTCCTGGAGAATTACTGTGGTATGCATCTGGATTCCGAGATGCACAGTCCAGAGACTATAGAGAACTAAGAGTGAGTGGATGTTTGAGCAGGAAACTCAGGAGGATTAAGGAGTTCAGCTTCAGAAGTGGAGGGACTGCGTTCTGCATTCTATGGCTGAGAGAAAGGGAGCCTCGTTCCCAGACCCAGAGCTTGAGGACAGGAGATCCTCTGCAAGCTATGCCAGGCAGGAGCTCACAGGCACCCACAGCATAAAAGCAGAGCTGCAGCCACCACCAGTAAAGAGGGCAGCTCACAACCAGTGGTGAGGAGAGTGGCTGCCCTCTGCAGAACCAGCAAAACCTGGCTGCTGGAGCCTCTGCCTACAGAGGTGGGGGCATAGCATTTGGCTCCAGCCCTGAAAGTGACAGATCTCAAGTTGGATCTCTGCTAATCTTAAACACCTGAGTTACACTGAGAGCTACATGAATTAAAACCCCCCAACATATCCTTTTAAAATAGCCATCTTTAGTACATTTTAAGTAAATAGTGTTTATATTATAGTGTATCTCAAATCCCATAGTTTACTCCTCTCTTCTCTCAATTCATTTAATCACCTGAGTTCCTCTTCTTACTTTTGTTCTAAAGTCTACTTTCTCTCTTGCTACAACTCATTCCCATTCCTCACTCTTAAGTATTCCCCCCCTCTCTATCCTCTGAAAAAGTGTTTTTCTGTCTGTGCAATTAGGTATTACACATCCTTTTTTCTGTTCAAAAAATACAATTGTCCTCTTTCCACCTTGACCAATCAGTGCTCATTGAGAGTAGGCAGGGAGGTAGGTGCAGCATCCTTATAAACTTACTTATAAATATAAGGGAAGTTACAAATCACTCCCCTTTCCTCCAAACATCTCCTAATCTCTCTCTCTCTCTGTCTTTTTTTTTTTAACCTCATGCTACCATCTCACCTATAGGAAACATAGATCATACATTGCTGATAGTATAGTGGTGAAAATTATTCACCAACTGGATTCATATTTTTTACAATTTTTTTCTTTTTTCACTTTATTTTCTAAGGTAACTTCCTTATGGTAGTGTTTTTTTAATGTATGTAAATATGTTTTCGAATACAATAACTATATATAGATATATATATATATATATGCAAGTGTATATATATATATATACATATATATGTATAAACCTTCTAATTAGTCTCAATACTGTTCACTTACACTTTCTTACTACATTCTGATTATCACTCCCACTCATTCCCACATAAGAGGTAGTTTTCCTTCTCTCTCACATCCTCCTACTACTTCTTGTCACTATCTTTGCTACCCATTTGCACCTCTCAAAAATTATCCATATTTCAGCCAACTCAGTTTTCCTTCAGCTCTTAAAATAGACTTATTTTATTTACATTCTTATACAGACTGGTTTGTGTTCAGCTGAGGGTGTGATTAAGGGTGGGGGTGATCTTTGAGGGTATAGATATTAAGCTAGACTTATATGCAGTCAAAAGTGTGATTAAGGGTGTAAAATATCTTTGAAGGTGTTATTATGTTTCCTGAACTTATGGTTCTGTTTTAGGAGCAGCTCGATAACAGTATATGAAATGTGATAGAAGGAGTATCTTTCAATCAGCCACTGGAGTGAATAACCAAGAGGAGAAAATCTAGGAGACTTCACTAATGAACCCCACAAATCTTCTACCACAGAAGGGCACTCCATGAAGGCAGGGAGTCATAAAAAATTAATAGCAGAAATGGAAGCAATAGCAGACACCCAAAATGGGGAGAAAAATAAACAGTCTACCACTGAAAGGAAAGGAAAAATCCCCAGAAAGATAGCTAACTGAAATACAAATAAGCAAACTGAACTTTCTTATGAAATAGGGAGCAGTGAGGAGGCCTAACAGGTACTAAATGCCTGCAAATTACCCACAGGTTCAGAGTACAAACAGACAGCCCAAATAAAGGACACACCAAAAACAGCAAGTGGAGAAAATCTGGGAGACTGCAACATTGAACTCCACAAATCTCCTATCACAGAAGGGAGCTCAACCAAGGCAAGGAAGCAAAGAAGGTTAACCCAAGGGAAAAACAAAATAAATAAATAACAAATAAAAAAGCAAGCAAGAACAGACACCCAAAATGGGGAAAAAAAGAATCACTCCATCACCAAAAGGAAAGGAAGAATCCCCAGAAAGACCACAAAATGAAAGAGAGGCACCTGAACTATCGGATAAGGAATTCA
>PVIW01014637.1:0-22610 GCA_004026585.1 Noctilio leporinus
TTATTTTTAGAAAGAGGGGAAGGGAGAGAGGCAGAGAGGGAGAGAGACATCAATGTATGGTTGTGTTTCACCTGCCTCCAGCCACAGACCTGACTGGAGACCTGGCTTGCAACCTGGTTATGTGCCCTGGCTGGGGAATCGAACCTGCAACCTTTGGGTTCGCAGGCCGGCACCTTAACCACTGTGTTACCAGCCAGGGAAATTCTTTTTTTTAATTTAATTTATTGGGGTAGCATTGATTAATGAGATTATATAGGTTTCTGGAATACGTCATCTGTATATTGTATTGTGTGTTCACCACCCCAAGTCAAGCCTCCTTCCATCATCATTTATCCCCTTTTAACTTCTTCTACCTCCACCCCCATCCCCTACCCTGGGTTGTTTTCTGAGATGTCAAATCATCAATGAGGTAATGAATGAAGATAAGTTAAGGGTGAGGAAAAGAGTCATTTGAGGATCCTGACACTTGGCTTTCCTTTCCATTAGGCATGAGCACCGTACCAGAAGTCATAGTTGCAAGGCACTGTGGACTTCGTGTCTTTGGCTTCTCCCTCATCACTAACAAAGTCATCTTGGATTATGAAAGCCTGGAGAAAGCTAACCATGAGGAAGTACTCAATACTGGGAAACAAGCTGCACAGAAATTAGAAGAGTTCGTCTTCAATATTATGGCTAGCATTCCACTGCCTGCGCATGCCAGTTAAACAGCCCAGAAGTGGCCTGGCCTCTCCATTATGGGACCCAAGTAGTTGCTAACTTCTTTGGACTTTTACTGGGGTGTCATGTCTCTGGCCTTTGGTAGCAGCAGAAAAGAGAGGAAGATCCCTGTCCTTCACTTTCCCCACTTCTCCCACCAGACCCTCCTGGTACCTTAGTCCTCTTTTGCTCAATTGTCTTCTCAAAACAGTCTCCCCACCCCCATTATTTCCCAAGAGGTGGAGCCCAAGCCAGACACTACTACACATCTATGAATGTTCCCAGGATTTGACTTGGGTCACTGAACTTGACAAAGTAGTAGTTGCTGCGAGCCTTTTCAGATGATACTCTTACATTCCTGGGGATTCAGCTCTGCCTACCCCAAAGTACTGGAGACCACACAGGGACCAGCCCAATATCTCTTGGACTTTGTTACTATCATATTTTGAGAATAAAAAAAAAGATGAAATTATTTTTTCATTATTGTGCAATTTGGGATAAGGCTAGAGCACAGGGCAAGACTGGCAATAAAGGCTGTGAGACCACATGTGTTATATGACTATCTGCTTCTCGGACAAGTAGCTATGAACTGAGATGGTGTGGTGGTATATAGCATCAGGAAGGGATGAAGAAAAGGCAAGATGATGAACAGAGAAAGAAATTAGAAAATAATAAGGAAGGGCTAACTTAGGGCATCAGATGGCCCTTTCCCTCAGACCAGTCTTGTTTCTGTCCCTTGCCTTCTGCTTGTTTTCCTGTCCACACTCACGAATACCTGAATTAGTTTACTGATTTCCACTTCTGTTTTTCCTTTTCCATTGTTGCCAGTTCCATGTTAAGCCCTACTTATATTTCCTCTTGATTTCCCTCTCTTTGCTACTCTTAATTTTTCATAATTAATAGAAAATAGCAACTGTACTCTTCTTTCCATTCTGATGATGCAGTGGCAAATATCCCTTTATCTGTTGCCAGCCACTTCACTGCTGATTAGAGTTCTGTCATCTCTAGGCAGCCTGTGAAGTTGGCTCATACTCAGTTTCTCGGAGCACTTTCTTTCCCCCTATTGCTTCTACTCCAGGCTCTAGTCTTTCCCTTCACTTTTGCTTGGTCGGAACCTCCCTATGACGCAGCAACCAGGCACAGCCCTTTGTTGGTGGCTCACTGCACCCTTTGTGCTTATCAACTTGCCCCCAGCTGCCTAGCATGTTTGAAAACCATACCACCCACTCAGGCCTCTTGTGCCTTTTTGAGAAAGGATTATTTCAATTATTAGTATAATATGGAAGAAGCAGTTTGGACAGAACACTTTGGAAACTCCTTCAAGTAATTCTTTGTTTGGATGATTTGACCTACTTAGCTGAGCCTCGCACAAAGAAAAGGCTTTCTTGAGCGGCCTTATTACCATTCTTGCTTTCATCAGTTCCTGTACTTTCACCCAGCTCTAAAAGCCTACCAGAAACTGGGCAGTCTGCGAGCACCTGTCATTCACCTCAGAGAGAGCAGGTGGAGAGGGAAGTACTGTGAGGCCTTTGAGACCTATAACCATGACTTGTTCATCTAATGAAATACCTTATTGACATTTCTTTTTAATCAAGTTACCAAGTTTCCCTGAATGACACTCAGCTAAGATGTTAAGAATATAAACATAGTCTTTCCTCAAATGCCTAAAAATCTTTTTTTTTTTTTAATTTTATTCTTCAGTTACAATTGACATCCAACATTTTTATATTAGTTTCAGGTGTCCAGTATGGTGGCTAGACAGCCATGGAGTTTACAAAGGGATATCCCTGATCATTTAAGTATCTACCTGGTATCACATATAGTTATCACTATATTATTGACTATACTGTACTTTATACTTCTTAATCTTGTCATGTCTTTCACCCAGTCCCATCTCCACTCTCCCTCTGGCAGCCATCAGTTTGTTCTCTGTATCTATGAGTCTGTTTCTATTTTGTTTGTCTATTTTGTTCTTTAGATTCCACATAAAAGTGAAATCATGGTATTTGTCTTCCTCTGCATTTATTTCATTTGGCCTACTAATACCCTCTAACTATGCTATCACGAATAATAAGATTTCATTCTTTTTTAAAGTGCCATACAATCTCAAAGAGAGATATATATGTAAAGCCATTAACTATTAATATAACAGTATAAAATAGGTACACATCACATGTGATGGAAGCTCAAAGGACCGACAGATTATATACACTGGACCATGAGGATTGGTTGTTTAGGGAAAGATTAACAACAAATTTGAGCTTAGTCTTCAAGGATGGAAGAGAGGAAAACACAGGGATACAAAAAGTACTAGACATTTGTGGATCATCATCATCATAGGTATGACTGGAACAAAGGACATGAGGGCTCTAGTGAACCATGGCAGACAACAGTTATTGGAAGGTCAGAGGGGGGCTGCATTTGGTGTTTGGCCTTTTTACTAATGATCGACTTGTTGGTGAAATAGATCCGAAACCAGAACGGTGCCACCTGAAAAATAGGAGAAAGATGAATATTTAAGGGTGTTTCTAGCCTTTGAGATTTAGTAGAATGTGTTGTTTTTTATGATAGAATGTTAGATTCAAGAAGATAATTATGCATTTGATGTCCTAATTCAAAGGTCTGATTTCTTAGTTCTCACTTAACGTTACAAAAAAGTAGAACTCATTTACTTTATGTGTATATACATGCCTTACTACATTCGTTTTAGGGCATTAAATATACCCCCAAAGCAACAGAAAAATAATTGTGCATCTTTTATTATACACACTAAGAGGTATGACAAGGAAAATAGCTATAAATAAATAATAATCACCTAATTTGGGGTAATATTAATTAAAAGGTAATTAATTAGAATTTTAGGTTTGAAGGGTATGGACCAGGGAAAGAACATGAACACAAAAAGTATTCTCAATTTATATTTCTTTTTTTTTTTCAATTTGTATTTCTAAAACAGCTTTATTGAGATGTGATTCACACATATTAAACACCCTTTTAAAGTATATATAGATCAATAATTTTTGGCATATGCGCAGATTAGTGCAATCATTGTGGGAGTCTCTGTCCGGTGAAGTCCTCTGGGTCATGTATGAAATAAGTCTGCCAACACAAGATCTGCTTGGGAAAAGGGCCAGCAAATCTCCCTAGAGTGAAGTGCCCTGAGTGCCCCCCTCTCAGGATTTTTATTGACTTCAGGCTACATAGAAGTATATGGTAGGCATGCAAAGCTTATCAGTCAAAGTTATTTGGTGCTGATTACAGAAAATAGATAATGTTTATAGATAATAATTGAAGGAGAGCAGAGATCTCCCTCAAGTCAGGGTTGGCTGAACAAGAAGATGCCAGGTGGCTTTAAGGCAGGGTGCATGAGGTCACTGTGCTTTTAAGTATCTAGTATACATTAACTAGGGAGGCTGAGAGCAGAACAGGTTTCAGGGGATAAAATATAGCTTCCTTAGTCCAGGTTTCCCATGGAAAACCTCCTAGCTGGATGCCGGGTCTTGCTTGCCTCCAGCATTCCCAGTTTTCTGGTCGTCTTACAGGCCCAATGCTCTAAGTCTTGTTTGCGTGGGGCCACAGTCCCCAAACCAGACTAGGTGGTCTCTGACAGATCATCACCACAGTCAGTTTTAGAATATTTTCATCACCTCAAAGGGAAATCTTGTGCCTTTTAGCTGCCATTCTGTACCCCCCATCTCCCTAGGCTAAGCAACTACTAATGAACTTTCTGTCTTTATAGACTGAAATACTTTGGACTTGCATGTGAATGGAATAATATACAGAATCTTACAGACTTTGTGAGCAGCTTTCTTCACTGAGCATAATATTTTCAAGGTTCATCCAAGCTGTAGCATGTATCAATACCTCTTTTTTTATGACTGAATAATATTCTATGGGTACACCACATTTTATTTATCAAATGTTTTCCATTTCAAAGTGCCAAATAACCTGGCCCAAATTAAATGTATCAGTTTAGGTGACCAAGAGGATAAAAGCACAAAGTTAAGGGAGACATGTCTAGGATGGCCACCTAAAAAGGATTGTTCTTGAAAAAACCTGGTAATGAGACTATTATTCAGAGGAGTCTGCAGAATGCCTGCAAAAATGGATTGTTTTTCCTGAATCTCAGGACAGGTGTCAAAACACACTCTTCATTAAGTTAGGCTTTCTTCCCTGACCCTATCATGGCTTTTTTTTTTTTTTATCAACATCATAATGTTTAGTAATCATGTACTTTGAATAGAACCTTGCCCTAAAACTATACTATAAATTAGTAGTAAGACAAAGTGCTTGTAATCTAGATGAGAGACAGGATATATGTATAAAAGAGGAAAAATAAGCCTTAATTAGTTGTGCTCTCTCCTGTAGGCTTTTCATATGTTTCATATCATTGTTTAGAATTGGCTTCCACCACTGAACTCTGAGTAAGAGGGACTAACTTTTTGAAAAAGGAATGCAATGATGTGTGAAAAGTAGTATGTGCTAAGTGTCAATGATGGCTTGTACTACAGGAATTCAAAAGAGAGAACCAACATTGGGGATGGGGAGCGGAAAAAGATTGGTGATACTTGACTTAGATCATGCAGGAAAGAGAGGTGGAGAGGATTAGCAGAAGGCACTACATACGTGTGAATTCAGGAATGTTTAATCATTTAACAGGTTGAGATGGTTAAAATGAAGAAATCATGAATGGGAGCAGTGGGAGGTAAGGTGGAGAGGGACTACAATGTTTAGCGCTCTGATCCCAGGCTGAGGAGTAAGGACTTTATTCTTGAGGCAAGATGGCCAGTCACTGAAGGCTTAAACTTAGGACTGACAAGTGAAAATCACACTGTAGTATTTAGATGAATTGAAGCTTAACTGGAAGTAGGAAGGCGTGTTTTGGTGGTAGAATTACTTTCACCCCAAAATAGTTATACAGAATAGCATAATTGGTGGTGTTAAGTATTTATTTTTTGAAAAAGATTTTATTTATTATTTTTAGAGAGAAGGGAAGGGAGAGAGACATCAATGCGTGGTTGCCTTTCACTTGCCCCCAGCTACAGACCTGGCTGGAGAGCTGGCTTGCAATCTGGTTATGTGCCCTGGCTAGGGATCAAACCAGCGACCTTTGGGTTCTCAGGCCAGTGCCTCATCTGCTGTGCCACCAGCTAGGGCTTTAAGTATTTATTTTTAATCAGGTTGATGTCTTTCGTAGTGTTTTAAAGAGAATGCTGTTATAAAATATAAAGTCTAAGTGCAATAATTTATAAATAAAATATACATTTAAGTTAAATTAGTAGTTTTCTTTCTTAGATTAAAATTTTGATTAGGTGATAAAGTTACATAATTTAAAAATTAAACAGACGTCTAGTTAAGATGGAGGCATAGATAGACACACTCTACCTCTTTGAGGAACCATACAAAGAATTACAACCAGATCTCAAAACTAATAATACCCAGATTCAGAAAATTGAACTGTATAGAAGTCTGACCAAGGATTTAAAGAAACCACATTCATCCAAATGGGTTAGGAGGGGTAGCATTGCAGAGATGGACAGAGAGACAGCAGCAGAACAGATGGTTCCACATTCATGTATGGTGGATAAATTGGGAGGGATACCTTGGGAGTGAGAGATCCAGGCCCAGGGCCAGACATCACAGCCCAGGGTTCCAGCACTAAGAGGATAAATCCCATTACCTATGGCTGTAAAAACCACTGCAGGCAGGGGCAGCAGAAGAAACCGCTGATTTTTCACTGCTTACAGGGCCCATGTAGGCTTAGAATGTATGCAAACCCACCCATTCTAGGTTTCACCACCGGGGCACCAGCTGGAAGAGTGCCAGTCACAGATAAGAAGTGAAGAAGTGGGTGACTGGAAATGTGGCAAGTGTGAAGCAAACTTTTGGAAGCCAGGCAGCAGCATTGTCCCCACTCTGAGTCCTCCCCACCTACATAGAGCCACAAAGCAGAGAAGTGGGTTGCCCCATCCTAGTGATCACTTGAGGCTCCACTTCACACGATTTACAGGTGTCTCTTTTACATAGGCCACAGTACTAAGACAGGGAGTAAAAGCACCTACCTAATACACAGAGACAAACACAAGGAGGTTGCCAAATTGGGGAGGCAAAGAAATATGGCCCAAATGAGAGAACAGAACAAAACCCCAGAAAAAGAACTCAATGAAATGGAGATAACCAACCTCTCAGATACAGAGTTCAAAACACTGGTGATCAGGATGCTCAGATAACTTATTGGAGTATGGCAAAAACAAAAGGAAGAAATGAAGATTATACTAAGTTAAATAAACGAAAATTTACAGGGGGCACTCTACAGTGAAGGGAAGGAAGCCACAATTCAAATCAACAATTTGGAACATAAGAAAGAAATAGTCAACCAGAACAGAGAAGGAAAAATAATTTTTAAAAAATGATAGGCTTAGGAACCTCTAGGACATCTCCAAAAGTGTGAACATCCTAATCATAGGGATTCCAGAAGCAGAAGAGGAAGAACAAGAAATTAAAAACCTATTTGAAAAAAACAATGAGAGAAAACTATCCTAATTTGGTGAAGGAAGTAGACATGTAAATTCAGGAAGCACAGAGGGTTCCAAACAAGTTGGATGCAAAGAGGTCCACAGCAACATATATAACCAAAGTGCCAAAGGTTAAAGATAAAGAGAGAATCTTAAAGGCAGCAAGATAAAAGCAGAGAATTTCCTATAAAGGAAGTCCCATAAGACTGTCAGCTGATTTCTCAAGAGATTTTGCAGGCAAGAAGGAACTGGCAAGGAGTATTCAAAGTGATAAAAAGCAAGGACCTACAATTAAGATTACTCTATCCAGCAAAGCTATCATTCAGAATGGAAGGCCAGATAAAGTGCTTCCCAGACAAGGTAAAGCTAAATGATTTCATCATCACCAAGCCATTATTACATGAAATGTTAAAAAACCTTCTTTAAGAAAAAGAAGAAGATCAAAATCGTGAACATTAAAAAGGCAACAAATTCACAATTATCAACAACTGAATCTAAAACAAACTAACTAAGCAAACAACCAGAACAGGAACAGAATCATAGGTATGGAGATAATTTGGAGGGTTATCAGTGGGTAGGTAGAATGGGGGAGAATGGGAGAAATGGCCAGGGATTAAGAAGCATAATTGGTGGGAACAAAATAGGCAGAAGGAAGTTAAAAATAATATAGGAAAGGGTGAAGCCAAAGAACTTATATGCACAACCCATGGACATGAACTAAAGCGGAGGGTATTGCTGGAAGGGAAGGGAGTACCAGGTGGAGGGGAGCAAAGAGAAAGAAAAATAAGATGACTGTAACAGCATAATCAATAAAATATAATTTAAAAAATAAACAACATTAAGTATATGCAATGAAAAGTTTTATCTTCATTCTCTCCTCCATCTGCTTCACCTTGCTGGTAACCCCTTTTATTAGTTTCTTGTGTGTTCTTCCAGGATTTATATAAATATGAACAAATAAAAACACATGTTCCTATTTTTTCTCTTCTTACTATTATACACAGAAGTTAGCATGTTATATGTGCTATTTTGCAGTGTGCTTTCTTGATGAGTTAAGTCGATGCTGTCATTTCATAGTTTTTAGAAGCAAAGGAAGAATATGATCTTACATTTTTAAAAAGCCATTTCCCTCTTTGTTGATTACTAATAGGAATACAGGCGGAGAGAGAATGTTAATTAATGCCCTTTTAAAGCCAGAAGACGGGGAGACTGGAACCATTCATTCTGTGCTGTGCCTTCTGTTTAAATTGATTTGGCTTAGATTTTCATTGCTCTTTTCTTTGTAAATAAGTCTCTGCTTTTTATAAGTACTTTTTGTTTCTAAGAGACACCCTTTGAACAAACACTGGCTATTTGCCTGCTTTTTCGGTCATAAAGTTTAGTTTTAATAAAAATGAAATATTTCATGTCTTTAAATTTTGACCTAAATTAGATGTGATGTTGTTTGGGATTAATCTGACCTTGTTCTCTTGTATTTAGGTCAAAGAACTCCCATTCTTCCATTTGGTTTTCATTTTCGCTTCCATTCTGAGTTTGTTCATTTTAGAAAGCTTACTTTACCTCACTTGTCAGGCTCTTTCTTTTTTCTTATTCTCTTTTCTTCTCTGTTATTGATGTTTTTTTTTTAATGCCATTTTGCTTGTTAGCTATTGATTTGACCTTAGTCTTTCTTTTTCCTATTTTATTTTGAACTGTTTCTACCTGACCTTCTACTATAACTTTATAATAAAAAACTATAAATTATCTTTAAAACACTACAAAAGACATCAACCTGATTAAAAATAAATACTTAAAGCCCTGGCTGGTGGCTCAGTGGATAAGGGCTGGCCTGTGAACCCAAAGGTCACTGGTTCAATTCCCAGCCAGGGCACATAACCAGGTTGCAAGCCAGGTCTCCAGCCAGGTCTGTAACTGGAGGCAGGTGAAAGGCAAGGATACATTGATGTTTCTCTCCCTCTCTGCTTCTCTCCCTTCCCCTCTCCCTGAAAATAATAAATTAAAAAAAAAAAGAAATGTTGTCTAAAGTCAATTCCAGTTCATACTATTAATCCTCACTGCTCCCCCCCAAATAATAGCATGTAGCTACCACCACTGTTAGCATCTCACAAACTCCATCAAACAAAGTATGAAAATATTTTCTATTAGGGAATAAAGTTGATATTTGACACAGTGGTTGTTTTTGATATGCTCGTTTTTGAGATAGGAAGGTACTCACTCTGGACATCTATAGGTAGGATATTAGGGATCCCGATCCCATGAAGCCCCTAAAATGCTAGGTTATGTATACTATGAATTTCGGGGGAATAGGAGAAAGTTACTAGGTTCCTTGGATGCTGCTCTGCCAACTCTCCCACTTTCCTCACACATGGATAGAAACCACCTATTTAAAAAATAAATAAAGATGGAATTATGGTAAGAGTAATTTTGGATATTTTTTCTGCCAAGTTTCCTCTATTTTTTGTCTCCTTTTTTCTAAATTTTTAATTTTTCCTGGTTCCTAAAATATTTTCTGTCTACTGACTCTTTACTTCAGGATAGCTCTATGGCTGGTTTAAGGGCTAATTAGCAGAGTTCCCAAGGATCTTTGGAAACAAACTGATCTGTTATGTTTCCACTATACTGGGTTCAGAAATGTTTTCAGAATATACCAGCCTGGAGAGTCTGAAGAGATGCCTTAGAGAACCTAACTGTACCCTGCAATAGCATTGTGCATTGTATAACCCTTCAGACACAGAGGTGCCTCTGCCCACGGAAAGGCTGTGGGCAAGTTTACATTTGCTTAGGGGTACAATGA
Source organism: Noctilio leporinus (assembly GCA_004026585.1). Classification (NCBI taxonomy): domain Eukaryota; kingdom Metazoa; phylum Chordata; class Mammalia; order Chiroptera; family Noctilionidae; genus Noctilio; species Noctilio leporinus. The sequence continues at coordinate 10,006 of PVIW01014637.1, forward strand.
AGCTGGCCTGGGAGCCACTTACATTTCCATAGTCAATTGACCCTCTCTTATTTAGATTTTTCAATAACAATGCACTCTTCTGGTAAAAGTGTTGGAGTCAGGATATTTGTACTGCTGCTGAATTGGAAAATTTGTTAGTCAGTCTGAGTCAACTGACTTTATTTTGTACTTTGTGGATAAATAGCACTGTCTGATTTATTCAAGTGATGTCTGTGTTAGGTCTTGTCATCAATCTGTGTGTACCTGGTATTGACATTTTTCAAATACAGTGGGCACTTAGATAACCAGAACACTTACTTGACAACCTTGTCTTGTAAGGTTATGTTTGGCCATTTTTATCCCATTTACTTTGAACTTTGTCCTTTTGATAACCAGATCTATTAAGGATTATATAGAAATGTTAGTGTGTATGTATGGATATACATATACAATGCAAAATTCAAAAGTTTCAACTTGTAAACTGTCTGTCTATAAAGCATTGAGGAAGCTTGAAGCTTTTCAATATCTCACATACAACACCTATAAAGTTCATGGTTCTAATGGATGCAATAAAACAACAATAAAATTAAAAAATAAAGTTCATGGTTCTAGGCTGCTGAGCAGAGAGAGAGATGAACACTTGTGGAGGGTATGTTTGTCCCATTTACATAACAAATGTTCTAGGAGTTGGGAATACAGAAAAGAACTGAAAATGTCCCTGCCTGCCTGGAGTTTACATTAAATTGAGGGAGTCACACAACAAATAAGTATAAGTGAACAAAAAGTGTAAGGTAATGATAAGTGTTAAGAAAAAATCAGGACAACAGGATGGAAAGTAGTAGAGAAAGAAAAGGCAATTTAAAACTATAACGAGATTCACACTCACCGTAATGTCTATAATAACAGACATCTTGACAGGGACAGAGAGGAACAGAGCTCTTATACATTACTAATGGGAATGCAAAACGATGTAGCCACTTTGGAAAACAGCTTGGCAGTGTCTCAAAAAGTTAAGCATAAAACTACCACGTAACCCAGCAATTCCACAGTATCTAGAGAAATTTAAAAAATATTTGCACAAGAGAAATAAAAACATGTTCACACAAAGACTGACACAAAAATGTTTACAGCAACATTATTCATAATAGCCCAAACAAGAAACAACTGGTGAATAAACATACAATTGTTATTCATGTAGCATATTGCTATTCTGCAAAAAAGGGAACAAATTTCTGACACGTAGTGTCATGGATGAACCTCAAAAACATGCTAAGCAAAATAATTCAGATACAAAAGATTATGTATCCTATAATTCTATTTATTTAACTTTAAAAGATTTTATTTATTCATTTTTTGAGAGAGGGGAAGAGAGAGAGAAAAATATCAATGTGCTAGAGAAACATTGGCCAATTGCCACTCAGGCACCCCCAACTGGGACCTGGCCTGCAACCAGCATATGCCCTGACCAGGAATTGAACTGGTGACCTTTTAATTTGTGGGACAATGCCCAACCCAATGAGCTATACCACTCAGGGCCTATAATTCTATTTCTATAAAGTGTCCAGAAAAGGTAATAGCATTCTATTACATGAAAAGGTAAACTTACAGAGATAAAAAATTGATAAGTTGTTTCCTAGGGCTCAGGGTAGAAAGGGAGACTAATGTAAATGGGCATAGGGGAATTGAGGGTGTGTGAAAATATGTTCCCTAACTGATTTATGATTATGGTTGCAACAGTGAGTAAAGTTATTAAAAATTATTGAATTGTCCACTTGAAACAGGTGAATTTTATGATATGTAATACATATCTCAGTAAGGCTATTAAAAAGCAAGCAATAAAGGAGTGAGTTATTTCAAAAAGGCTGACTCAAGGAAGACCTTCTTAAGAAGCCGGAGTTTGACCGGATGCCTCAATTAATGAGGGAGTGAGGAAAACAATGACTAGGGAGGAATGTTCAAGCAGAAAGCACAGCTAGCATAAAGGTTTGGCAAGACCAAGGAAACCAATGTTACCCCAGTAAAGGAGAGAAATAGTGGTGGGAGGTAAGATTGGATATGTAGTCAGGTGTTGTAGGTCATGGAAAGAAGTTTCGGCTTTCATTCTGAGCATGAAAGGGGGCTACCGAAAGGTTTTTAACTGGCTGACCTTTTGAAAGAAGCTTCACTGGTTACTTTGTGGAAAAGCAACCGAATGAGGTAAAATGGAAGTAGTGAGATCAAATAGACCACTGTGGCAGACCAGGCACTGGTTTTGGCTTGGACCAGTGGTGGTCATGGAGGTTGTAAAAAGAGGTCAGCTTCTGAAGGTATTTTGAAGGTATAGCAGACATGGCTTAAAAGAATGGAATGAGGAAAAAGAGAGAAATCAAGAATATCTCCTAAGTATTTGGCCTGACATATCAGGTGAATGGAGTTGCTATTTCCTGAGATTAGACCCTTAAGGGAGGGGCGATTTTGCTTTTACAGATGTTAAATTTGGAAAGTCTAGACCTCCAGGTGGACATGTGGATTATGCAGTTGGAGAAATGAGTCTGAATCAAAGAGAAGAGGGTTAAGCTAGGGATATAAATGTGAAAGTCATTAGAGTATAGATGGCATTAAAGCAACTGTCTGGGTGATATTGTCACTGGACCCTTAGGGGTTCCTCAGTTTTAATGGGCCTGTTTTGCCCATCACCAAAAAGGAAAACTCTTAATAACAGGGTTTTTCTCTACCCATTCAGAAAAAGTACCCAAAAAGACCAATAGAAATTTGAAATTTCCCATGGCTTATTTCCTTATTTTCCAATTCTTCCTGTGTTTTACTATCAGAGAGAGGTTTAGGGGCCAAACACTTTATCTGTACCATCACCTGGTCTTTCCCCTAGGCAAAACACTATTATACAATGCTACAAATGCATTAGCATATCCAGTTTCTTCCCAGGTTTCCAACTGCAGGCAGTATGGCCTTTTTTTTTTTTTAAGATTTTATTTATTATTTTTAGAGAGAGAGGAAAGGAGAGAGGCAGAGAGGGAGAAAGACATCAATGTATGGTTGCCTTTCACCTGCCTCCAGCTACAGACCTGGCTGGAGACCTAACTTGCAACCTGGTTGTGTGCCCTGGCTGGGAATCGAACCAGTGACCTTTGGGTTTGCAGGTTGGCACCTTATCCACTGTGCCACCAGCCAGGGTGCAATACTGTCTTAATTCCTTAATAATACAGTAACTCACACAACCATTCACCTGCCACCTTTTCTTACAATTCACAGCATACCCAGGCCAGATTGTGTTATAGTAATAAACCAGTATACATATCCTTAGACATCGGATGACAGTAGTACATTTTCCAACTTTCTAAAACTTTTCCTAGAGGGCTCCCTCTAGGTGCCTGCACAGAACTGCCCTTCTTGGCCCAGATGCACAGGCTAATAACACCTATAATCAGAAAAATCCCAATCCCCAGAACCAGAGAACAGATATACCAATCTGACATCCACTATTCCATTATTCTAGGAGGTGCTTTTGTTGGAGCAAACATATTTGGCAGTCATGATTTCATTATTCTAACAATGCTCAGAAATAAATTTCCCCCCAAACAACCTTGCTTCTCCAATTCCTTCCCAGTTCCATTTCCTTTCCACCTTCCAGGCATGATGAGGCAGCTGTTGTCCTAAAGAGGTGTCTCCTGAGGGGTTGATTTGCCACGGGCAATTTTTGAAATGCCCTATGTTGGATGCCAAATTCTAACAGGACCCTTGGAGATTCCTCAGTTTTAATTGGCCCATTTGCCTGCCACTAAAAAGGAAAACTCTTGCCCTAGCTGGTGTGGCTCAGTGAATTGGTGCCAGCCTGCAAACCCAAGGGTCCCTGGTTCGATTCCCAGCCAGGGCTCATAACCAGGTCTCCAGACAGGTCTCCAGCCAGGTGCCCAGCTGGAAGCAGGTAAAAGGCAACCATACACTGATTTTTCTCTCCCTTTCTTCCTCCCTCCATGCCCTTCTCTCTAAAAATAATAAATAAAAATCTTTAAAATTTTTTTTTAAAAAAGGAAAACTCTTAATAACAGAGTTTGGTGGAAAGGAAAGGTGCTTTGTTTATTTGAAGGTTATACAAATTTATATTAAAGGTAAAATTTTGCCATTAAGTTCTGCTCCCTTTAAAAACACCCAAAATATACAGTCCTGTCAGATCAGGCCAGTTTTAAAATTAAAAAACAGGAGGTCTTGTCTTTCAGAAATATAACAGTTCACAGCTTAGCATTTCCCAGTTATAAATTCAAAGTTTCCACCAGCTGCTACACTCAATTAGGGGGGATCTTGCGCACACTCCCTGACTCTTACACCACATGTAATTTCCTACCTTTGTGTAAGCTGCATATCCTGTTCCTCCCTTTTGGCAACAGTAAGCAGTAAGCAGTTCTGACCATTGACAGAATTTTGCATAGCACTGTAAGCCTTTTCATCACTATTCTATGGTTAAGACCCCTTCTATATTCTTGGTGTGCAAAGGACGAAGACTAGTCCACTGAGCCTCACCCCACCCCCATTTCCAAACCATAAAGAGGGGGTATTTTGGCTTTCTACCACTTTGTAACAATATCATCCAGGGGCAGAAATTATATACATACACGTATTTAAATTTTTAAATTAAAATCTTATGCAATTATTAAAGAGAAGGATCCAGTAAAGGAGTTTGACAGATGAAGAAATAGAGACTTCTGTACAAACAATCCCTTTGAGAAATTTTGTTGTGTAAGTAGAGGTGGCTGGAGGAAGAATGTGGGATCAAGGGAAGAGACTTTTATTTTTACTTTTTTTGATGGAAAATATTTTGAAATGGAAAGGAACCAACTAGGATTTGGTATATGTGAAGGAGGAGGGAAAATGGAAATTAATGGGACAAACTTAATCGATATTGATATAGTACCCTATGACTTGCTCATAGTACAGTCACAACTGTGCTGGGTGATAGGGATCCTTGATAATGAAAGGAAATGAGTCCACGTTGGGAGCTTAGCTTTGACTTGTCACCAGTCCATAGGAGAGCAGCAGAGCTTGAGAAATTGCTCTGCAAATGTCCCTGCAAGGGGTAATGACTCTGGTATCTACTCTTCAAGGAAGGATATTAGCAGGAACACAGTCCTTCCTTCCCAGAACCTCAATGCTACATACCTTGGGACATATTTGTATAATATGGCCAGGCTTTGAGATCTGGAGGGAAGGAAACAATTATAATAAAGCTCATTGAGTATGGAAGAATAGCTAATACAAAGCCAAGTTGTAGCTATTATGTTGAAGCATTTTTTAAAATAAGGCTGAACCGCTGATACTATAAATAGACAGATTCCCCTGGGAGTAAATATTGACACCATTATTTCAAAAGAGCCGTTGAAAAGTGTGTGGCTGGGTGGGGAAGGGAACAGAGGGGAGTAAAAAGGGGATGTATGTAATACAACAATAAAATTAAATTAAAAAAGAAAGAAAGAAAGAAAAGTGTGTGGCTAAATTTAACCAAAAAGCCAAGTAGAGAAGGAGGAAGATGAGAGGGAAGAAGACACTTGACCTTTCTTGTGAGTAACCACAGCATTAGATTCACACAATGCATGACTGTGTACAAAAGGTTTTGCTTTCATTATTCTTTTTAGTTTTGATATTTATAGAGATCATTAAGTAAGTATCATTATAGCATTCTCATTTTTATTTTCAGATGAAAAGAGATGCATAGAGAAATGTTACTTGACTTTTCCACCATTTCACAAAGCAAAAGAGTAGCTAAGCTAGGACTCAGATTCAGGACCTTTTTCTTTGTATCTTTAAATCTACAGAGAATGATGGGGGTGGATAACATATTGCATATTAGGCTGAATATGAAAGGTCTGAGGGGAGTCCAGCTGACCGACACATTGAAGATGAACAGGATAGTGAGGAACTATCTTCTATTATTTTAAAAAGAATTCCTTTTTTTCTTTAAATTTTATTTTAAAGCTTTTTAAATTTTTTTATTTATTATTTTTAGAGAGAGGGGTAAGGAGAGAGGCAGAGAGAGAGAGAGACATCAGTATGGTTTCCTTTCACCTGCCTCCAGCTACAGATTTGACTGGAGACCTGGCTTGCAAGCTGGTTAGGTGCCCTGGCTGGGAATCAAACCAGCGACCTTTGGGTTCGCAGGCCAGCACCCTATCCACTGAGCCACTGGCCAGGGTTAAAAGAATTCCTGATGTAAAAGTAGAACCAAATTTGTCCTATGCAACTTTGAAGAGTCAGGACTAGAACAGGGAGACAGATTTCACTCAATATTAGGAAGAGCTCCACAAAAAAAAAAAAAAAAAAAAAAAGTTGAATTATGTTCTTGTTGAAGCAGAGGCTAGATGAATAATTGGAAAAGCTATAGAGGGAAATCTTTGACCTTACATCCTCTAAAATTTTTAAAAAATCAAGTCTCTTGAAATATTAGGACTTGGTTGCAAAAGCCTGAATAAGAATAGTACAGCTCCCCAACACTAGCTATCCGGAAGGAATATGGAATACGTAATTATACTTTCATGTTGCAATAACTACCTGTTCAAGCATGTCCATTTCTGCAGATCCTTTGCAGCCTGGGAGGGGAGGCACCTGTGGTGGAGGCTGGGAATGAGAGAGAGGGTGGCTAGGTTAAGAAGAATAAGAAACTGTAACTGATTCCAGACAAAAGTGGAAGCAACTCACTGCTTTATTCACAGGGAAGGCAACCCTTGATTTAGCAACTGAAACCACCAGCAGCACACCAGGAAGAATTCACCACAGAGACAATGTCTCAGAGCGGATGGGAGGGCAAAGGTTAAGGATGGAAGGGGGAAGGGTTCCACAGGAACTTTGTGGAAGGGGTGGTTTTGAGTGGGAGCCCTGCACAGAGGTTCAGTCAGTGGTTAAAGGAGCCTTTTCTTCCGGGAGGCACTTTAGGAGGAGGATGTTTTACGTGGGCAGAAGTTTATGAGGAAAGTATTTGCCTAGGGGAGGATTAAGGGGCTAGTCATGTGAATAGAAGCAATTGTTGGGAAACGTGGTTTTCAGGAAACTTGCTGTGCTGGGTCTGGGTTTGGTGTCGTGAGAGAGGCTACAGGGACAGGAGGAAGTGTCCCAGCCGTGGTTTATATATATATATATATATATATATATATATATATATATATATATATATATATGCTGGTCCCCTTGCTGGACACTTGGTGCAACTCAGGTGTGTGGCCTGACCCGGAATTGACCTGGCAACCCTTTGGTTTACAGGCTGGTGCTAAATCCACTGGGCCACACCTGCCAGGGTAAATACGTATGTAGATTTAAGTAAACATATTTAAAACTTTAAATTAAAATATTTTGTGATTATAAAACAATACACATTAAAGTAATATAGAGCAATTGGGCAATATAAAGAAGACATAAAGAGTTTTGTTCCCTCACTGTCACCAGTTTGGTGTACTTACTATCGATTTGAGATTTTTTTTGTGTGTGTGTGGAAATTTCTAATCTCCACTTTGTCCCAACTTTTTACTTTGAAAATCTTCAAGTCAAGAGAAAAGTTGAAAGAATTTTATGAGGAATGCTAGTGTACATATCTTCCACCAAAGTCATTAATTGTTAACATTTTGCCACCTATACACTTCTTTTTTTTCCCTGAGCCATTTGAAAATAAATTGTTGCAGATACCCTATCAATTCACGTTTACATACATGGACATGCATCTCTAAGAATAAGGTCAGTCTCCTATGTAGCAATATTACTATTATCTCACTTAAGAAGAAGAAGAAGACATGCATTGCACATGTCTTATTTATCGATATGCTTTACCGCAGATTCTACATGCTTTCCCTTTTCTTATTTCTCTTGCTCATCTTTGAAGGCAGCTTTCAATTGCTTGTCTGACTGGCCAGCTAGACCAAAGCAACTGTATGCTGGGGCAGTTCAAAAAGAGGCTGGCCAAGAGGATGGGAACCTGGAAGGGCATCTCTCACAGTTCAGGATTTTTCCTTTTCCCTGAGTATCTCAACTGTTCTCCTCCAGGCTGTGGGCTAGAGCCTTGTTTAGGGATCCTCCCCTCCCTTCTTGCTCTCCTTCCTTCCTTTCCTTACTCCTTCATCATAAATTACTGTGCGCTAATAAATTTTATCGGTGCTTCACCAAATGTTAACTTCTGCATTGCACCAGGGTCTGCTACCCAAGTGAACGAGGCCTCTAATCTGAACAAATTGTAGAGAAGGCAGAGCTTCTCCTTAGTAAGTGGTTCCTTTTCTCTGCTCTGTAACCTGCCTTAAGGAGCATCATGCCTATAGGACTGGATTGTTCACCTGGTGACTTTTCCAGGGTATATGAGTTTTCTTAAAACAAAAAAAAAAAGCAAAAAAAAAAAAAAAACTTCGCTCCTTGGATAGTCAGATGCCCTGACTATCATTGTTACCTGACCAGGGCACCAGACAATTCCATGAAGAGGTGAAAGCAAGCCTCTTTACCTTAAATTTTAGCTTAATTGCTCTTCCATAGGATGAATTTTGCGCAGGAAAATATCCAATTTGCAAAATGAGCGGCACCTAGGTCTTGACATAAGCTTTATTTACTTATTTTTTGTTTAAGTTGTTGACTATTCTTTCAAGACTGTTCCTAGATGTTAGAATGGGAACATGGAGGTATGTGAGCTAATTTTAACATTTCAGGAATCTTAATGAAAACCACAAATTTACTCTGAAGACTACAACATGCTAAAATTAAGTTTATTTGAATGATAGTAACCCTTGTGGCCACCCTGGTTATCTCATTCTTGTAAGTTAAAAAAAAATGATACAAATGGGAAAATTAAACTGTGGTAATTTACAAGTATAATAAAAATTTCCTCAGAACTTGAAATTTTGTTATGGGGAATTAAATCAGGTCACATCAGCATTTGGTAAATAATAGTCACCACTTGTAAAACCAAGCCACCCATACTTTTTTTTTTTTTTAAGATTTTATTTCATTATTTTTAGAAAGAGGGGAAGGGAGAGAGACATCAATGTATGGTTGCTTTTCACCTGCCTCCAGCCACAGACCTGACTGGAGACCTGGTTTGCAACCTGGATATGTGCCCTGGCTGGGGAATCGAACCTGCGACCTTTGGGTTTGTAGGCCGGCACTTTATCCACTATGCTACCAGCCAGGGCCACCCATACTTTTAATCTATCACCAGAAAGTGTGTGTGGGGTACTCAGGACCCACAGATTCTAGTCTGAGGGACTAAAATGCAGGCGTGGGGAAGTATAGTGATTTTAACATTCGCACAATTAAAATACAATCAAGTTGTACCCTGACTCTTTTCTCTTACCTTAATTTGATTTGTGTTATCATTTATCATAGATGGTTTTGCAAGCTCACTTTAAATATACCTTGGAACAAGGGTAGAGTATGAAAGAATACAAACCAACAAGCATTTTGATATATTTTAAGAAGGAGATTTGAGAGGTTAGAGATTAGAAAGAAAAATTCTAATTTTTGTAATTGCTCCTCATAAACCATCACTGTTCAGGACTAATATGCTGGCTCTAAGTCCCTAATTCTAAATCAGGAATGTTCTCATACTTGTCTTGGCCTGAATGAACATTGCTCACTAGCCCTGCTCACCAAGTTAACACATTTCCATGATCTGGTTTCCCACTTAGGTCAGGGAGAGAATGGGTGGAGCAGGTTTTTCCCAGTTGCACTTATTTATTTATTTAAATATTTTATTTATTATTTTTAGAGAGATGGGTAAGGAGAGAGGCAAAGAGAGAGAGACATCAATGTGTGGTCGCCTTTCACCTGCCTCCAGCTACAGATCTGGCTGGAGACCTAGCTTACAACCTGGTTATGTGCCCTGGCTGGGGAATCGAACCAGCAACCTTTGGGTTCGCAGGCTGGCACCTTATCCACCGAGCCACCAGCCAGGGCCAGTTGCGCTTATTTATTTATTTATTTATTTATTTAAAAGCATAAGAGAATTTTTTTTTTAAGATTTTATTTATTTATTTATTTTAAAGCATAAGAGAATTTTTTTTTAAAGATTTTATTTATTATTTCCAGAAAGAGAGGAAGGGAGAGAGGCAGAGAGGGAGAGAAACAGAGAAACATCAATGTATGGTTACCTTTCACCTGCCTCAGTAGCGCTTATTTTTAAGTGTAGCTCTTTAATGAAAGTCTATAGTTTACTTCGGAATTGATTGGTGTGAGTCAGTCCTGTGAGCTGGACTGGATAAATAAAATCAAGTGTGGACCTGTGAGCTGAGAACAGGACATTGGGTAATTGTGCTGCCTTCTTGCCCTAAAGCCCTTCCTAGATGCCTTTGTTACCTTATTGCAGTCTAAGCAAGAGAAATAATTGTAATTTAGTAAATGTACCTTATAAAGAACCAACAATAAGGACTGTTTTGGGTGATTAAAAGACAAAAAAAACATCAGTTTATCTTGCACATCTTTTTTTGGCTTGAGAGATTTCTGACAATAGATTTGTGTGGTTTCACTAAAAGTTCTTGAGGACTGCCTCAAATGGAAATGTCATATAGTTACAACTGTTTGAAAGTTTTGTCCTTTCTCTGTGAAGTTCACCGTTTCAGTACTTTGTGGCCATTCTAAGTTGTGTTTCTATTCTGTCAGCCATTTTAGAAATGGTCATTTCCACACCCCCACCCCACCTCACCCAGGAGAAACACATGCATGCCTTTGTTTGCTAGTGTTCTTTCCTTAGCACCCCTAGTGTTTGGTACTATCCTGCACCTTAGGGATTGTCAACTGGGGCTTCCCTCACAGTCTATCTCCATATCTCCATAGTGTTTTCTGTTTACTTTTCAACTTCTAAGACCATAGTTTTTGTCAGACAGATCTGAGTTCAAATACTGTCTGTCATTTACTCGCTGTATGATCTTGGGTTGATGTTTTTCTCCCTTTCTCCTCCTCTCTCTAAAAATAAATAAAAACAAACTTAAAAAAAAATAAAGCTAATTATAACTTTATTTGAATGGATTCTGCCTCTCCAAAGTTAAAGCTGGGAGTTGAGCAGAGGAAACCAAGCTTAGTGTGTTCAGCCCTTGACCCTGATTCCCTAGCCCCCCATCATTGCCTCACAGTGAAAACCAGGTGCAAACACAATTCCATAGCCTGATACTTATTCTTCTAATAAATAATGTTGACTACACTCTTTATGCCAGAAACTGTGCTAGGCACTGAGGATAGGAGTAGGGCAAGGTAAGAAGCTCTCAGTTCAATGGGAAAGAAAAACAGCAAAAGGGCAACGTTGTTGGTACAGTAAGAGTGTTATTTACCATATAGACCCCGGAAGTCTCCTTTGTGGATCTAGAGCCATAGCCCCTATTATTTGCTATCTTGAGTATAGAGAAGCCAAGCCAAATGAATTCTTTTCACCCGATTTCACCCACAAGACCTATACATTTGGATAAATGTTTGTCTTCTCAAAATCCCCACAATTTCTTAAAGTTTCTGGCCTTCCAGGAAGTGGTCTTCTTCATTTTCTGCAATGCTGGGATGTTACTATAAGCCAGGTCCTATGCAAGTTTTTTTTTTTGAGAGAAATGAAAGAATTCATTCATTATAATGGATTAAATGAGCATCATTCTCAGGAATGACATTCTGATCAAGACTGTGGTTGCATAACTGATTTTTCCATTATATCCTGGCAAAAAGGGAAACAAACTATTACTAAACTTATGCAAATAACTATACTGAGGTGACAAGAAGCTTTGGTAAGAGGCTTCTGAATTCTTGGCTCGGGTGTGTGGGTAAGTGAGAAACAGATTTTATTTAAAAATGCTTATTATAGTTAAACAAAAACAGAACCTAGTAATTTCTATGAATTACAGAAAGCTTAAGAAGAAAAAACAGTCTTTTAAAAATATATTTAGAGCCCTGGCTGGTAACACAGTGGATAAGGCACTGGCTAGAGAACCCAAAGGTTGCAGGTTTGATTCCCCAGCCAGGGCACATAACTGGGTTGCAAACCAGGTCTCCAGTCAGATCTGTGGCTGGAGGCAGGTGAAAGGCGACCATACATTGATGTCTCTCTCCCTCTCTGCCTCTCTCCCTTCCCCTCTTTCTAGAAATAATAAAATAAAATCTTTAAAAAATATATGTATACATATATATATTTAGAATAGACTGTTAAAACAATATTAATTTAAATAAAATTAAAACAATATTCCAAACAAATAACCACACATTTTCTCTTTTAGTTCAGTTAATTTTATAGAACTAATTCTTGTTCTGCTGGATCTTGAGTTAGCTATTTCAGAAAACCATCTGCTTTCTGATTTAAAAAGAGTTCTGGAAATCCTGACTTAGTTCTTTGGTTTGGCATGAAAGTTGTCTAAGTGATGTTAACTCAAAGTATGTACTTAAGAGTCTATGCTTCAATCATCAGCAAATCAACAAACAACAAGTGTTGGCGAGGATGCGGGGTAAAAGGAACCCTCATACACTGTTGGTGGGAATGCAGGCTGGTGCAGCCACTGTGGAAAACAGTATGGGGTTTCCTTAAAAAACTAAAAATGGAACTGCCTTTTGATCCAGCAATTCCACTACTTGGACTATACCCAAAGAATCCTGAAACACCAATTCATAAGAACCTATGCACACCTATGTTCATAGCGGCACTATTT
>PVIW01014638.1:0-22598 GCA_004026585.1 Noctilio leporinus
CTGCAGGCCTATTCCTTGTATTCATACACTTGGTTCTGTTTTGCTTGTTGTTAGTTTTGCTCATTATTGTCCCGTAATGGGTGAGAACATATGATACCTGTCCTTCACTGACTGGCTTATTTCACTAAGCATAATATTCTCCAGTTCCATCCATGTTGTTGCAAAAGGTACAAGTTCCTTCTTTCTTTCTGCCATATAGGATTCCATTGTGTAAATGTACCAAAGTTTTTTGATCCAATCATCCACCAATGGGCACTTAGGCTGTTTCCAGCACCTGGCTATTGTAAATAGTGCCGCTATGAACATAGGTGTGCATAGGTTCTTATGAATTGGTGTCTCAGGTTTCTTTGGGTATAGTCCAAGTAGTGGAATGGCTGGATCAAAAGGCAGTTCCATTTTTAGTTTTTTAAGGAAACCCCATACTGTTTTCCACAGTGGCTACACCAGCCTGCATTCCCACCAACAGCGTATGAGGGTTCCCTTTGCCCCGCATCCTCGCCAACACTTGTTGTTTGTTGATTTGCTGATTGATTGCCATTCTGACAGGTGTGAGGTGGTATCTTAATGCAGTTTTAATTTGCATCTCTCTGATGACTAGCGATGTTGAGCATGAAGACAAGGTTTTGAGGCCTTGTAGCTACCCTTTGCCTTGTAACTTTGGGCAAGTTATTTTACCTTCAAGACCTGCAGATAGGATTACCTGTCAAAAGTGGCTTTGGACATTCTGTCCATTTGTCCTCAAGTCAGTCTTTCCTTTAGAAGATACTGAGGTATGGATATTTTGTGAGTGTTCCCCCTTATCTGCAGGAATGCATTCCCAGACCCCTGGTGGATGCTGGGGCAGCACCAGGAGTAGAGGGAGGCTTGGGGGAAGGGGGGAGTGTGGAGTCAGCAGGGTGGTGGGAAGGCCATTCTGTGTGGGGCAACGACTTTGTGGGGGAGTTTGGACTATCAGGCAAGGAGGTGCAGCATAGACTGCAGGGCAGAGTAATGCCACGAGAAGCACTGGGCTTTAGGAAGGTTGCTCTGACAGTGGTGGTCAAGACTGGTTGGAGGAGAGGCTGGTCTGGAGTAAGGAGACTCTAAAAGGGAAAAGATGGGGTATGTGGCAGTAAATGGAGAATCAGAGGGGAACATGTTGTGAAAACTGGAGGGAGCCTTGGTGATCACTGGCCTCACTTTACTGTAAGAGAATTTGGGTGTGGTAGTGTAATGCCTTATCCTCTGGCTTAGTGAAGGAGAGGCAGGATCTGGGAACAGAACCCAGCCTTTACTGGGTGGGTCCCGTCCTAAGCACACCTGGGGAATTGCATTGTGTCCTCTTCATACCCAACAGGATAGGTGCTGTCCTTACCTGCATTTTACAGAGGAAGAAATGAAAACAGAGAAGTTCCTGCCTGAGGTCCCATCACTGCAGTGACAGAGCAGGCTTTGATCTGAGCAAATTGACACCAGAATGCCTGCTCTTAAGCGGTAGACGGGGCCTTGCTCCCAGACGGTGGCAACTCATGTTCCATGAGGCCATCCAGCCTGACCCTGGTGCTGGCAGGAGGAATGGAGAGGGGTGACTTGGAGGGCAGCATGAGGGAGGATGCAGAGGACACGACACCTGGCAGCCACCTGGACATCTCAGTGTGCCTGAGGCCCCGAGGGCTGTTTGTTTGCCATTTTGATCCTCTTCCCCTTGGCGCCCGTCTTTACCACAAGAGGGAATTGGCTTTGCCGGTTCAACGTGCTTTCTTAATGTTGGCATCTCCGCACTGTCTCCCTGGGCGCAGCTGCGTCAGAGCTGTGCTGCTGCCCACTCGACGTCCTCATACATTTGTGTGTGCATGTGTAGCTATATCTGTGTGTATGTCTGTATATATATGTATATGCATGTGTGTGCATACATGCATGCATGTGTGTAAATGTGGATGTGTACTTGCATATGTGTGCATATATGTATGCATAGGTGTATGTGTTTGGGTATGTATGTAGATATATGTCTTTGTGCCTGTGTATGTGAGTATTCTTAAAATTTTTAAATGGATTTTTAGAGAGGAAGGGAGAGAGAGAAAGAGAGAAAGACATCAATTTGTTGTTCTACTTACTTTTGCATTGATGGTTGACTCTTGTATGTGCCCTTACTGGGAATCACAACCTTGATGTATCAGGATGATATGTCAATCAACTGAACTACTCGCCAGGACTGGTGTGTGTGTATTTCTATGTGTGCGTATGCATGTACAGGTATATGAGTGCACATGTATGTGGTGGTATGTGTATGTGTGTACATGTAAGTGTGCATGTGCACGTGTGTGCTGCTGAGGTTGAGGGAGGAGCGCTTGCCGTTCTCCCTGCCTATTCAGTCAGGTGGCTGCATATAATGTGCACCAAGAACAACTCTTGGGAGCCAGGTTACAGCTGAGTACCGTGTCCTAAGGCATGTGTCACAGCTATCTGGCAGCCTGGGCTACTTTTCCCAAGGAAAGGGGGCTGGGCAGAAGAGAGGGAAGGAGAGCAAGGGAGCATTAGCGAGAGGGAAAGAAAGAGAGTGGGCTGATGCGGAGAAAAGGGAATGTTTGGGAGTAGAGATCTTATCACAAGACAGGAAATTTAATTAAGGCCCAAGATAGCTGGGCTCACTCGACCCTGTATTAGTAAATACATTTGATGGAGGATTAACTGACAGTGGTGACTTACTAACAAATCAGCCTTTTTTTTTTTTTTTCCTGTATTGTTGGGCCAGTCTTTCAGGGTAGTCTGCATGATAGAAGATCACATTAGAGTGCTTTGTTTAGGCTCCCTGCTTTGTAGTGATGCTCAAATCATAATGTTTAATTTTTCTTTATCCTTACCTGAGGACATTTTTTCATTGCTTTTAGAGAGAGAGGGAGGGAGAGAAGAAGGGAGAGAAAGGAACATCAATATAAGAAAGAAGCACCAATTGGTTGCCTACTGCATATGCCTAGACCAGGCATTATATGTTTCCGGACCATGGATCATCACACATTTCCAGACCAGGGATCAAACCAGCAACCCAGGCATTACCCACAACCTTTCAGCTACAGATGGTGCTCCAACCAACTGAGCCACATCAACCAGGATTCAAGTTACAATGTTTAGAAGTCCAGATTCCTTAGCAGGCAATTACTGGTCTTAGGATAGCCATTATTACTCAAGGAGACTTGGAGTTCCTATATGAGGACACCTGGTTGGCTTTGATACAGCAAAATGCCACACATGTGTCCCTGCTTTCCTGTATCAGCTGAAGTGTATCTCTCTGAGATACCTGAGCATATTACCCAGTAAGAAAGTCTGAGGCCCTGGCTGGTGGCACAGTGAATAAGGCATCAGCCTGTGAACCCAAAGGTTGCTGGTTCAATTCCCAGCCAGGGCACATAACCAGGTCTCCAGCCAGGTCCATAGCTGGAGGCAGGTGAAAGGCAACCATACATTGATGTCTTTCTCCATCTCTGCTTCTCTCCCTTACCCTCTCTCTACAAATAATCTTTAAGAAAAAGAAAAAGAAAGGCTGGATTTATGATCCTCTGGGAACATGTCCTATCAAAGAACCTAATGGCCACTTTGTCCCTTTCTGTTAACCATCCCACCCCCTCAGGAGTTAGCTGCGTGCCCAGGCAGTGCACAGCCTTGAGTTTCCTGACCCCACGCTATGGCACATGCCCTCTGGCCTCTCCTAAGGAGTGAGCCCAAATCTACTCTTGCTTCCAAGTAGCTCCCCAACAGTTAATGACCATTGTCACCTGTTTCTTAGTTGCTTTTTTCTTAGATTGTCATTTAGTTTTGAAGAGTTTTATGGTTAATATTGGTCCTATCATACCCTGATCTGTACATAAGCAGTGAGAGTGTGAGAAGCCTTAGTGAAAAGAGGCATATGATGGTAGTGGAGTTAAAGTGAAATTCGCTGGTGAGGTTGCCCACTGGCATGGCATCACTTTAGACAGGAGAGCAGATGAACCCCTAAGTCTTCAAGAACTGAACTAGTTGTAGCCTGGCCAGATTGCTCAGTTGGTTAGAGCATCACCCCAATACATCAAGGTTGTAGGTTCAATCCCCAGTCAGGGCATATATAGGAATCAACCAATGAATGCATAAATAAGTGGAACAAGAAATCAGTGTCTGTCTCTCTCTTCCTTCTCTCTCTAAAAATCAATCAAATTATTTTTTTAAAGCAAACAAACAAACAAACAAAAACTAGAACACTAGTAAGCACAGAACTTCTGGACCGCTTTTCTCTCATGGGTGCCAGGGAAATGAAAATTCTTCTGCAAACCCAGTGTGGGAGAAAAAATACAAAGATTATTGTGTTGGCTCTATAATTTGAAAGGCAATAAAACTATGGTGTTAAAAGCTTCCCCAAGGTGGATCAAAGGCTTCCAAGTGTTGCAGTGTCAGGAAGACTGACCTCAACTTCCTCGAGGGAACTTTTCCTGGGCAAGTGGTCCATCCAGCCTCTCCCAGGGCCCACCAGAAGAGCTTAAGTTGTGCTGTTCATAAGTAGTATCTGTTGTTTGTTGCTTATTCAGCACTGTTACACAACAAAGAATACAAATAGTGAAAGCAAATGAGCCAGCAATAGTGTGTGTTTTACAAGAATTTAATTACGCTTCTAATGGCAAAGTTGGGTTTCTTCTTTTTGTTCTGGTTTTAATGCTGTTTGGTTTTCATTAAGGCCACGACTATGTGTTGGGGCATGTTATCAACAAAATAGAGTGAATAAGGGTTAAGTCAATAGAACAAGTTATTTTAGACAACTGCCTTCCTCCTCCACCCCTCTTGCATTCCCATCACATCACATGTATATGAAAACCTACCATTTTTCCCTAAAGAAGGGGCAGAATTTATTCTTTTGTACAACAGTCATAGATGAAAAGAAAGGAAAACCTGGGTTGATTCCACATTCTCCACCACATGCTAAATGGGTGAGATTGGCAAGTCACTTAACTTCTCAAGCCTTTATCTTCTAATCTGTATAAATGGATGTATTATTCCTGTCCAGCTTGCTTCTTGGGATTGCTGTGAGGCTCAGAAGAGGTAATGTGTGATTGAGTGCTTGGGAAATTTAAGATTCTCTGCACATGGTAAAGGAACCAATGGAAGGATCTGGGTCTTTTCTCTCATCTCACCCAGTGCCTAGTACCACTGAGCACTAGGTTGGGACTCTTGTCTACTCTGGGTCACATTGTATTCTTAGTTCTTTGTACAGTGCTCAATAAATATTTGAGGAATTAATGAAAGGGAACAAGAAAACTATTTTTCAATATTCTCCCATATAACTGCAGCTGAGAATATTTTTCAAAGTAACTGCACTAATTGAGGAAATGATTTTTGGATTGTTTATTCTGAGTGCCTCATTAAAAAAATTTAAGGATAACAAAAGAATTGAAGTCAGGCTATTAAAGAGATATTTGCACCCTCATGTTCATTGCAGTGTTATTTACAATAACCATTGTATGTTCAAATGTCCATTTACAGATGAGTAAAGAGAATATGGCATAATTATATAATAGAACATTATATAAATGGAGCCTTAAAAAAGAAGGAAATTCTGCCATTTGCAATAACATGGAAGAACCATGAGGACATTAGGTTACATGAAATCTACCAGTCCCAGAAGAGGAAATACTGCATGATTCCACTTACTTGAAGTATCTAAAATAGTCAAAGTCATAGATACAGAGACTAGAATGATGGTTGCTGGAGGCTTGAGATAAGAGGAAGTAAGGAGTTGTGTTTCAATAGATATAAAGTTTTAGGTATGTAAGATAAATAAGTTCTGGAGATCTGTTGTACAACTTAGTTTCCCTGATTAACCATATGGTACCATGCACTTTGACATAAGTTGAGGACAGATCTCATGTTAAGTCTGCTTACCAAAAGAACCCCTTGTCCCCCAAAAAGTAAACAACCCTCCAAAGACAGAAGAAGAAATCTTTCTTTCTACCATATCAATTTGACCCAATAATGTAATACTAAATAAACTGCTTGCATTATTTGTTTAAAAAGTTGCTTAAAAATAAAGTTGTAAGGATAGTTCATGAATTTCTAAGTGATTTTGAAAGCTTTGCCACTACTGTTTAAATATACCTTAATGTCTACAGTAAGGCATTACTTGAACTTGTCTTGTAGCCCTATTTCTTAATGATTCTTGGTTTGAATGGGTGGCGTGTCTCAAATTGTCAAACTCAACAGAGAAAAACCAAGAGGCTAAGATAATCTTGGAAACCCTGGAACAGCGGAAACAGTTCCTATGTCAGCTCAGAAGGTGTCTGCCGGCTTTTGAGGGTTCTGTCTTTAGAAAAGAGGGACATCCAACAATCATGAGGTGCCCTTTCTCTTTAATTTCTGTAACCATATGAGGAAGGCTTAGGCTCACTGAGATAAAACTCATTGTGCCTAAAAGAGATTTCAGCTCCTGATTTCTTTAGAGTGATTTCCCACTAAAATTGAAAAATTTAATTTTCCTTTTCCAGGAATGACAAGGGAAGTGGGTAGTATGGGAAAGTAAGTCCTGCAGCCACCTGGATTTCTGTAGTTTGCTGGTTGGGGGCACCCAGAGGAAAGGAAGTTTTTCCAGAATTGCCTGGAGGTACTGTGTATGGGCTGGTAGCACCTGAGATTGCAGTTTCTAGAGAACTGCCCACTGGGTCCACCTTGACTCATGCTGTTTACCCTGAGCAGGGCCCTTGCTGTTATTCCTGATTGTTTCCTTTATCTCTTGATTCCCTGTTGCATCGCCACATAATAATTTAGCTTTCCTGTCTTCTCCAGTGGTAGCTCACTTTGCTTCTCAAGATTATATTCTAGAGATGCCCTTCTTTTCTCTATATACAGTCTTTCTTCTTCGCCTCATTTGCGCTTGAAGCCCAACCCATCAGGTAGAGGCCAAATTGTTCTCAGACGTCAACATCTCCGAGGGAACATGTAAAAGGCGAAGTCCTGTCTTGATACCGTAAATCTTGGGGTAGGATCAAGAAGAATTGCAATTTCACTTAGCATCTCAATTTTGAGAAACAGTTCGTTGAACTCTTAACAAAATGAGTTTATTTGGGATCAGCAAAGAATTGTGGCCCCGAACATGTGGTCTAGTGGTGACTCAAGCACAAGTCTGGAAGCAAAAGAGAGGAAGTCTCTTTAGTGAACTCAGGAGGGGCTGTTGTAAATGCAGATCCCACTGGAGGAAACTGACAGGTCAAAGAAGAGACGCTTCTCATTGGCTGAGCCATGGCGGTCTCCCATTGGCTGAGTTGTTACTAGGCGAGGAAGAATCTTTTCTTCTTCCTGCTGAGGTAATATCACTTCCGGGAGATGCAGACCCCGTGTCTTCCTATTGGGGGCTCTTCGTCTTGGGGGTCAGAGGTTTAGGTTGAGTGACAGACTTAATGAGAGCTCTCTCTTCTAACCCCTGACTCCGTGTTCAAGGAGGGTTCTGTTTTTTAATCATGTTCACAAGCTCTAGGATGATCATGCCTAAAATTCAATCTCCGGCTTGCCACCTGTCCTCAGTGAGAAACGTCATTCCTGGCCCAGGTGGGTGGTTCCGGTGGGCAGGGCGCCCTCCGCACACCCGAGGTTGTGCGTTTGATTCCAGGCAGGGCACATGCAAGAACCAACCAAAGAGGGCATAAGTAAGTGGAACAACAAATAGATCTCTCTCTGCCTCTCTCTCTCTACCTCTCCCCTCCCAACCCCTAAAAAATCAGTAAATATAGATAGAAAGAAATCCTCATTTCCAACTCTGTGCTGTTTCTCTTTGTTTACTTTCCTGGCACCTTTCTGTAAGTAAATATATCATTACTTACCATAGTCCTAAGGTTGAAACAACCCAAATGTCAATTGACTGGGGAGAGTCAATGGCGACTTAGTATGTAGCGAGGGCAGTTATTGTTTGGAAAGATGGAAAGAGTTCTGGGGATGGATGATGCTGATGGTAGCACGACAAGTGTGGGTGTACTCAATGCCATTGAACTGTGTACACCTAAAAGTGGTTAAGATGGTTTTATGTTATGTGCATTTTACCACAATTAAAAAAAGCAAACATTTATTTCTGTAGCTAAACTCCTCTTGAGGTCCGTATTTAGTTGACATAAGCTTGATAAACTGGGAGGAATTCACTTAACTTAGTTACTGCATTTAAGCCAAAGTAATAAAAAACAGCAATGCCCTTTGTCTTTAAGACTATGAAAGGAAAATGAGCTCATAAACAATATTAACATTTCTGGAAAGTTGACCCCTTTCCCAACCTGGGTGACTAGGTTGGCAATTCTGGTATGAAATCATTGTTGAGACGAGGCTTGTGCATAGAGGCTGCAACCATTCCCATCTTATAAAATTGTCTGAGATGCAGAAAGGCATCTCAGAAGAGGGAGCAGCATGTGCCAAAATTCATAGGCTGGAGAGAGCCTGCTCTTGGGTAATTGCTAGTGTTTCCATTCAGCAGCCAGAGGCATAACTGGTCCTTGGTGAGGGTGCTGACTGCTACGCTGAGCCCTGGGCCCACACGCAACATAGGCATTTCCTTACCTGGAATCCTGCACTTGAAGGAAAACTGACCAGCAACCAGTATCTGACCAAACCAGTGTTCTTTTAACTATTACATGAGTGACAAGGATGGTCACCTCCCTTTTAGATGTGAAATTATGTACCTTGACATGGATGGGGCAAAGGCACTCTGTTCTTCCAGAGCTACAATTACACTATAGTTCTCCCTCCATTCACTCAAGGATTTTGACAGTAATTGTGGTTTAGAAGTTGCCCCAGGACACCAGGTGAATTCCCCAGAGGCCTGGGGTATACTGTCGCACATTCTCCCCAGCCTCCCTGTCTGGGATTGCTGAAAATAAAGTTCTGTGTTGTCATTTGCCTGCTTCCATTATTGTTGGGAGGAAATGCCCTTAGACTCACAAACAGAAATCATGTTGTGGATAAACAAAACCTGAATATGAACCCAAACTCTAGCCTTCAGCATAAGCGTGTCTTATAGAGCCCCACAGCTTAGTTCAACATGGTTTGGGAAGCTGTGAGTGCTTTTGGAAGCCATCTCCAGATTTGCCTGGAGATCTCATTTAATTATTTTCTATATCCACCATGAAAGTCCACCTTCATTGATATGTACATCTGAGCATTGAATGTGTTTTCACTTCGGGTGGCACGCAGGGGTGAAGCAGAATTGGACCACTTCCCAAGAGGAGTGTGGTCCTGGTTTTTACACCAGCTGCCATTGTGGCCTCCTGGACCACCCACTAATTCAGTCCTTCCCCTGAGTCTCCAATGAAATGAGATTGCAGGCCACCCCTGCATGAATCAGAAGAGTGCTTTCCGCAGGGTGCAGTGGGACACAAATGTACAGGCTTGGCGTTTTCTGGATTCCTATCATCCATTCTGCAGGGAAGACAGTGGAAATGAATGCAAATTAATGCAGACCTATAGTCCTTATGTCCTGACAAGCTGCTGGAAGCCTTAATTCAGCAGCGTGTACACAACTGATTTCTCATTCTTTAGAGGTGGTCCCTGCTCTCTGATAAGAAATAGAGAATGGAGGAGGGAAAGAATTTAGTGATTAGGCTTTGCAAAAGACCTGGATTGTGAAGCAGAATGGTTTGACCTTCATATTTCAGCCCCTTAGCACTTATTTTTGTGCACACTTACAGGGCACCTGATTTTAACACTCAGTGGTAGTCTGCTTTGTCATAAATACACTCAAGATTTTTATTGTTGGTGTAGTAGTTCCCCCCTTATCTGTGGTTTCATTTTCTGTCATTTCCGGTACCTGTGGTCATTCATGGCCTGAAAATATTAAATGAAAAACTCCAGAAATGATAAATTTTAAATTGTGTGCTGTTCTGAGTGGCATGATGAAATCTTGCACCATCCTGCTTCATCCTGACATATGTTTGAGAATCATCCCTTTGTCCAGCACCTCCATACCTTAGGTCTCCACCTGTCAGTCCCTAGTAGCCTTCTCAGTTCTCAGATTGACGGTCGTGGTATTGCAGTGTTTGTGTTCAAGTCACCCTTATTTTACTTACCAGTGGCCACAAACTGCAAGAGTCGGGGTGCTGGCAATTCAGATAAACCAAAGAGAAGTGTCAACTGCTTTTTTAGAGTGAAAAGGTATGTCATGTATAGGAAAGACTATATAGTATACGTAGGGTTCGGTACTCAGTGGTTTTAGGCATCCACTGAGCATGCTGGGGTGTGTCCTCTGTGGATAAGGCGGGATGACTATAGCTGTCCGTGACAGTGAACCTAAGTTTTGGAATTGAACATCTCCCTTCATCAACCTTAATGGATTTTTACTGAAATGCTGTTGTTAGTTTAGGAATTAATTATGTGCTGGGGCCTAGATACTTAGTTGCTTTCATCTGTAACTGCAAATTAGAATCTCCTGGGGGGACTTTTTAAAAATTACATGTACCTGGGCCTTATTCCAGTTCACTTGGATGAGAATTTCTGGGTGGTGCCCAGACACTGATATTTTAAAGACATTAATCCTGGGTGATTCAAGTGTGTACAGAGAACCTTAGGTCCACAGAGAAGGATCCACAGTCCCAAGTGGATGAGCAGAGACTTGTTTCCACTGCATGCATCATAAGAATGCACTATCTAATTTCTCACCAAGCCAGCACCATCTTCAAGCAGTGGGG
Source organism: Noctilio leporinus (assembly GCA_004026585.1). Classification (NCBI taxonomy): domain Eukaryota; kingdom Metazoa; phylum Chordata; class Mammalia; order Chiroptera; family Noctilionidae; genus Noctilio; species Noctilio leporinus. Next base: position 10,653 of record PVIW01014638.1, read on the forward strand.
GAAGCACATCCAACCTATGAGTAAGGAGATCCTGGACTGTGCTGTTAATGAGCTCCATTACTTTACTGAAGGTGTGTGTTTTGTTCTCGGTTTCCTCCTCTGTGAAATAACGATAATGATACCTAACCCTGTGTTCCTTACTGGACTGTTGGACAGGAGCTATTGAACCTGTATGCAAAAGCACCTGGAAATGCATAATGAAGTGCTATACTAAAGGAAGATGTCATTATTACCTAGTATAGGTGGGTATAATAAAAAGCCCAGTACATTGTAACTCTACCCAAAGCCTTAGTGTGTGGCTTGCGTATGCAACTGAGTGTCAAAATATGTCAACTCACCAAAATATTTATAAAACCCTTTCCAAAAGAGGCACCAGATGAATGGAGCTGATATATTTGTGATTCCGTTGGGATGCACTGATTTAAGCTGCACCTGATTTTAGACACCTTGAAGTTTCCACCAATGGCTTCAGTAAAAGCCTACTTTTCTGTGCCTGTCCATAGAGGGACTCGGGGTTCTTTATTGGAGCTGTTGATAAATATAGCATGTTCTTATTTTAGCAGTTAAAGCTTCATTTGGTTTCTAGGATTTAGAATCCTTAGTTGCCAGTTGTATTGTTTTTTCATTTCCAGTTGCCCCTGGTAGCCAGATGTCTTTGAGCCTGGAAGTGGGAGTGATGCAGCAGACAGACCACCCATGTGCCTTGTTAAACCAGGAGAAAGGGTGTGCTCAGTAAAGCTCATGGGGCATTTGCTCATTTCTGAGAGAAAAAAGTATCCTGGTCCAGGTGACTTGAGTGTGTTTAGAGAGCTCAAGGGGAAAAACAAGCAGACCATGTGGGTTCATGTTTACAGTTCCCATAATCGGAAAACCATCGTGAACACTTTGTTTAACTTTGCTTGGGCTGTTTCCTGGGCAGAGAAACAGCACAGATCTCAAAGAATACAGTCAGGATTGTATGTCATCCCATCATGAGTATCGAGGGTTTGGATTTGTGACCCAGTTTATGCCCCAAAGGGGGAAATTCTGATGGGAACCCACGGTTGTCGCTACCCTAAGCAAGTGCTTCTGACTGCAGCAGCCTGGTTGGGGGTTTTGCTGGCTTTATTGCTGGCCTTTTAATTTTTCTGACTCTTGAAAGTCTTTTTATTGTGGATGCTTTTCACAAAAAGTGTTTGGACAGCATGTAGAATAACTGGACTCAGCATTTGGGAAAGTTATTGGGGAAGTCACATGTCAGGTTTCTGAGTTCTTGGACAGGATGTAAATAAGTCATGAGGGCATCTGCAGAATGAGGCAAGGTTATTGTCAGCGTGTGGGCATGCTGGTTTTCAGTGCTAACCTGCTAATTAATCAAGTTATAGGACATGTGGCAGAGCCACAAAGGAAGTATGTAAGCTTCCTGAGGACAGGGCCCCTGACTTCTTCATGAAAAGTGCCTAATACATCTTTGGTGAACTGATGACATACTTTGCCTCTTATTAAAGTGAAATCTCAGAGCAGTGAAAGCTCAAGTGATGGATGTGCTTGTATCTCCACATTGGTCTTCTGTGTTTAAATAAAACATTTGTTCACCTTTCAGTCCACCTGACTGCAGTGGGGGGCTGTACCTGATGCTAATAGCATGATAAATTATTCCTTCTCCACACAGGCATTTGTCACTGTGCTGTCATGGAGAGAACAGTTTCCCTGGGTTGTTATCATGACATGATGACATAATGGATCTGAAAGTGCTTTTCAGTTGGAGAGCAGTACAGAAACATTAAGGGTTCATTAATGCTAATACTAATCATAATTAGTGATTTCATCAGGCTGTTGTCATTATAAGCCAAGGGGGCGATACAACATGTTGTGGGTTATTAGCACAAGGGTAACCCTCCACACATGTACTGCTTATATTTAGCACATTAGTCATTATTATGCAAATTTTGTAACAATTTAGGTCTACTCTAGATCACATCTGGAGTGTTTGTATTAATAAATAAAATTTAACCCTGTCTGGTGTGGCACAGTGGATAAGGCACCGGCCTGCAAACCCAAAGGTGGCTGGTTTGATTCCCAGCCAGGGCACATAACCAGCTTGCAAGCCAGGTCTCCAGCCAGGTCCGTAGCTGGAGGAAGGTGAAAGACAACCATATGTTGATACTTCTCTCCCTTTCTTCCTTGGTCCTCCCTCCCTGCCCTTCTCTCTGAAGATAATGGATAAAATCTTTTAAAAATAAGTAAATAAATAAAATGTATCATGATAAAAATGATGTCTGTTCAATTCTCAGCTACCATGTGCTAGATACTGCACTATGAGTTCTCATTATCTAACTGAATTCCTATGCAACACAGTGAGGTAGGAATGTTATTTTTTTTTTTTTTTTTCAAAGATAAGAAAACTGAAGTTACTTGTCTCAAGTTAGATAGGAAGTATGTGGGGCAGGCAGGATTTCATCTCCTAGGTCTGTCTTGCTTGAAAGTCTATATTAATAATAATATAATAATGTAGTAATTTAGTTCACTTGGCTCCCTGGCATGGAGCATGGATTTAACGAAGAGCCTGGCTTCCACTTGAGAGGAGAAACTATATTATTCACTTTTTCCACTTAGTAAGAAGTGCCTAAATAACAGTGCTTGGTACTGAACTAGTGCCATTTACCCGCCACCCACCCCCTGGTAAAAAATGCTTTTAAGTTTATATACAGTAAAAATCACTTTTTTGGTGTACACTCTCTTGTATGAATTTTGACACATGCCTAGAGTTACATAACCAGCACCACAGTCAAGATGCAAACATTTCCATGACCACTTCTTTGGGGTCAGACCCTCTCCCCAGCCTTAGTCCTTGGCACCCTTTCCCCATAGTTTACTTAATAGGTTTTTTTCTCAGAATGTAATGCAAATGGAATTATATAGTATGTAGCCTTTTGAGCCTGGCTTACCTCTCAGCACAGTGCATTTGCGATACATCCATGTTGCTGCATGTGCCAGTGATATGTTCCTGTTTATTTCTGAGGATTATATGACTTCCAACAGTGTGAGCCAGTCACCAGTTGAAGGGTTTTTGGGTTGTTTCCAGTTTGGGCAATTATCAATATAGCATTATAAGCACTTGCATATAGGTTTTATTATAACCATGTATTTTCATTTATCTTGGGTAAATGCCCGGAAGTGGGATTGCTGCTTGCTATTGTAAGTTTATGTTTAACTTTATCAGAATTGTTTTCCTAAGTGTTTGAACCATTTTATACTCCCATCCTCAGTGTATGATGGTTCTAATTATTCAACATTCTTGCCAACTTTTGATACTGTCAGGTTAAGAATTTTTTTTAGCCATACTGATAGGACATACAAATTCGTTTTCACAATAGCTTTTTTTCTTTTTTTTTAAGAGAGGGGAAGGAAGGGAGAAAGAGAGAGAAACATCCATTGGTTGTCTCTCACACACCCCCAACTGGAGACCTGCCTGAAACCCAGGCATGTGCCCTGACCCAGAATCAAACCTGCAACACTTCCATTTGCAGCCCACTGAGCCACACCAGCCAGGGCTTACTGTAATTTTAATTTTCAGTTTCCTAGTAACAAATGATTTTGTGCACCTTTTCATGTGTTTATCTGCTACCCATGTAGCTTTAGTGGAGTGTTTGTTCATATATTTAATAGGAGGGTATCACTTGAATAAAATGTAAAAGCCTTACAGCCAAATAGATACCTTTACTGTCTCCTCTTTATATTATATTTATATATAGTACATCTACATACATTAAAAACCCCATTTTATTTTTGCTTTGTCACTCTAATTATAAAGAACTTAAGCAGTAACAAATAATCTATCATATTTACACAGATATTCACCATTTCTTTAGCTTTCAGTTTATTCTTGAAGTTCCAAATTAGAACATGTCTTCTGGTGATGAATTCTCTTTCTTTATCCTTCATTGGGACTGTTTTTATTTTTTCCTTTATTCCTAAGAGGTATTTTGCTATATATAGACTTTCACTGGATATGGAATTTGAAATTCTTTGAAGATTTTCCCCCCACTGTCTTCCAGATTCCAACATTTCTGTTGAGAAATTTGTATTCATTCTAATTGCTGTTTCCTCTACATGTGATGTGTTGATTTTCTGTGGTTGTTTCTAAAATTTTTGCCTTTTTTTTTTTTTTTTTGTCTTTAGCAATTTGTTTATTATCTGGGTAGTCTTTGAATTTATTTTATTCAGTGTTTGGTGAGCTTCTTGAGTCTATAAATTTATACCTTAAATCATATTTGGTAAATCTTCAGCCATTTTTTTTCAGACATTAATTTTTCTGAACTAATCTCTCTTTCATTTTGGGACTGTAGTGGCATGAATATTAGACCTTTTAATATTGTCCTATAAGTTCCTAGCTCTGATTTATTTCTTTTCTCAATCTTTTTTTTTTTTTTTTGTATTTTCAGATTCAATAATTTTGATTACTCTTCCTTCATATTTATTGACTCTTTTCTCTATCATCTATATTCTGGTATTTCATGCATCTGGTGAATTTTTGTAAAAAACTCAATTATTGTGTCTTTCAAATCTAAAATTTCCTTTCAGGTCTTTTCAATAATGTTTACTTTTCTTTGAGAACTTCTTTCTATTAATTTCTTCAGTGTTCACACTTATGCATGATATATAGTTATATTAACTACCTTAAAGATTTTATGTGACAATTTCAACATCTGAATCATCATGGGGATGGCATTTATTGATTGTGTTTTTTTCTTTGTTTAGGCATATGCATCGAATAATTTTAGATTGTACCCTGGATATTTTGAATATTTGACTGTGAGACTTTAGGTCCTATTAAAAGCTACAGGGAAATGATTTCTTTTTTAAAGAAGAGAGTCAACCAGGTTAGGCTCATGATACACCTATCTTACCTTTCGTAGGTGGTGACAAATGGCAATTCAATGTTCAAAGCCTTTGCTGTGCTGTTGGCTCTGCCCCACATTTGTGCTATTCAGAAGTTGGCCTAGGATTTATGTGGTTCTTTAAGCCGTAATTTACTTTGAAAAGCCGCTGCTCCTTTGGTTGTGTTTCACACATGTGTCTCATGGGTGGCCTGGAACTTGTGTTGATTGATAACACAGATTTTACAAGATCTTCTTCCTTTTTCCCCCCTCTTAGATTTTCCCCACTCTCATGCTCAAGGCCCCTATTCCCAGTTCTTCTTGTCAGAGAGGTGGGACTGTCTCAGAGTTTTGCCTTCCCACCCCACAAGCTGTTGCACTGCCCTTGGGGTGAAGCATCAAGAGAGAAAAAGAGAAAAATAATAACCAGCATCTCTTTACGAGGGAAGACCCCAACACACTGGAATTTATTTATGAAAAACTGTGTATTCTTACCTGTTGAAACTTTAGTCACCTTCAGAGTACTCTCCATTTGATAAGCAGTACACCTATCAAGACATTTTCCCATTGCTCAAAACAGTTTTTGAATCAGTTGATTTTGATGCCTATTAGTACTTCTGTCATTTTTTGTTTCACTTCTTCCACAATGTTTCTCTTTGAGGACTTTCTGTACCAGGGAAACAAATACAGTTGCCTGGGGCAAGATCAAGTAAATTGGGAGGATGGGGCAGAGGGGTCCAGTAGTCTTTGGTCACAAACTGCTGAACACTCTGCATGGAGTGGGGCAGGTGCTCTCATAAATCATCCATCATGTAATGGGCAAAAGGGGCTGAAAGAGTCTTCAAAAAAAATTCACTGAAGTCTAACACAGTCTCTTACAACCACACCAGTAGATGCTCTGATGCAGATGGGTTCTTAGAACACCCATCCTCCAGAAGATAATTCTGTTTTTTTATTGGGGGTTCTTCTTTATACAATCTGCAGACATGGGATCTCCCTTTTCTGGTTACTTTGGTCAGAAAGATGGTTTTTTTTCTGGAGGGCATTTAGATGCTCCACCAGCAGCAGTGCAACACCATGGTTAGGGGCGGCTTTGATGTGAGGCCGGAGAGGAAAAAAGAGAAAAAGTAGAAAAAATACCCCAGATGTCCCATCACACTCTTCTGTTTTCAGGGGCCTCGTTTCTTAGTCATCTGGACAAAAGGAGGAGATTTGTTTTCTTAAATGTATTGTTATCTTCTCTCACGGTACAGTTCCTTGATTTGATCCATCTTTGGATCAAAGCTGAGTTAAAGGAGGAAAATTTAATCCAGGAAATTTGCCAGTGTATATTTCATCATGTTTCAATGTTCCCCTCAATCTATCTGATATTGTTTGCTTTTCAGAGTCCTCAAGGAGTTGGACTTTGTATTCTGTTCAGAGATTTACTTGTCATCAGTGGGAGAGAGAGGCTTTCATGGGATTTTACTTCTCCTTGGCCATTCCTGCAAGCCTGACATCTCCTTTTACAAACAAACAATAACAATAACAAAAACAGTAACGCACTATTTGTTTGGCTTGATTTATGTTTTTAATTAAAAAAATTTTAAACTCAATAATATATCTTGGAGATAATAGTAATGCTATTAATAGTGATGACAAAACAATATTTATTGAATGCTTTAAGCACCATGCATTGTTCTAACATATGTATAACCTCCATGTAATTCTTGCAGCAACCCTAGTGGGCAGATGATACTGTTCACATTTTACACATGATGGTACATCATTGAAGATATTAAGAAACTCAGCTAATGTAACACAGCTAGTTAATGGAGGAGCTGCATATAACTACTGTTACATAATAATGACAATGATAATATCCAACATTATTACATATTAGCACTTGTGAGCTAGAAAACTGTTACGTAGATAAATGTAAAAAATCACCTTCAAAGTGAAGCACCTTTCTTTTTTTTTTTTTTTTTTTTTTAGCACATTTATATTCTAAGGTAACAAGAATATTTATTCTGCATGTAGGAAACCTGAGAAAAGTCAGGTGACTTGGCAGAGAGGAGACAATAGGATTCTCTAGTACAGACACGAGTTGTGGCCATTACTCTCCTCTCCTGAGGGTATAGTAGTTTTCTAGCCAGTGAATCTTGGAATAATAAAGTGAAAGGAATTTAGAGCTGGAAGAGACTCACACAGTCTAAGTTCAACCCTTGATTTTATAAATCACACAGCATGATGTATCAGAAAACATCGTGTAAAAGTTAAAGTTATATATGAATTGTCAGTTGTTATGATAATGAAACAGTTCTAGAGAACTAAAGAGATAAAATTTTTATCTCCCATTATTATCATAGCTGCATTTGTAGGACATCAGTGTCATGGACACTGTAGGACACATCTCTGATGTTTTAAGTGACCTTGCAAAATAGGTATTATAGTCCCCAAATATATTTAGATTTTATTCATTATTTTCAGAGAGAAGGGCAGGGAGGGAGGAGGGAGGAAGAAAGGGAGAAAAACATCAATGTGTGGTTGCCTTTCACCTGCCTCCAGCCAAGGACCAGGCTGGAGACCTGGCTTGCAAACTGGTTCTGGTGCCCTGACTGGGAATCTAACCAGCGATCTTCGGGTTCCCAGGCCAGCACTAATCCACTGAGCCACACCAGACAGGGCTGTCCCCATATTTTTCACATGGGGAAACAAATACTTAGAGATGATAGGTCACTTGCCCAACCAAGATGACATTAGGTAAAGATTCTTTCACACCTTTATTGAGTACTTTCTACCTATTAGTGTTTGCCAGATACCAATCATATATGTAATTACCATGTAATGTATTGTTGTAATTGGCACACTTTTTCTGAGTAAAAGTGGGTATTAGCAGTAATTATACTGGGACTGTCCTGGACAAACTTGGACAAAGGGTCACCCTATCTGCGAGTCTAATTCCAGGTTGCATAACTTATATTTGCTATAGTTTGTTTGATTTAGATTACATAAAATGTGATAGAGGGCCTCTGTTCATGAGTATGTATTAATGGATCTGTCTGTGTGATGGACCAGCCGTCCCTGGATTACGCACCGGACTAGCAGTCCCTAACATGTCTGTGTTCCAAGGCCTTTATTGGTGAACCACACAGAGCTGGGTATTCTTTTATGCATTGGCTATAGATCACTTACAAATATTGCTCACTGCCTGCTCATTGAGCAAGAAAGGCCACTCTTTAAGGAAATAACAGTTTTAAAATGAGAGTGTTGTGTAAAACCATGAAGAGTGCCCCTAAACCAGTACAGTTATGCCTTGGTCCTTGTTGGCTTCAGAACTCATCAGACCTTGTACTTGTTGCATTTTGATGAGAATTCAGCACTCAGCACTTGCTGGGGACTCAGCATCCCTCAGTAGTTCTGGAATGAATTAACAAATACTGAGGTACGGCTGTATGTATTTTAATGATATTTATTCTCTAGAGCTAGGTACTCATGGGCCTTCCAGGAGAAATATGATTAAATATGTAAGAGAATGGATAAGCCCTGCATTCCCCTGTATTACACTGAGGGGAAGGAAGATCCATTTTTGTGTTGTGTCATGGAGCTAAGGCCTTGGAAGTGTAAACAACTTAAATGTGAATTTTCTCTTATGTACTCAAGAAAAATATATTTAGCCAAGTGGCCAAGATGTATCAAGATGGATAATGTGCTTAAAGTATAAAATAATAATGCTTCTTGCAATTCAAAGGAAGGGAATCATATCCCTCTTCCATGTATGGCAGAACTAAGGCTGGGGGTGGTTAAGTTACCACCGCAAGCTTTCATAGGTGTAGGGACTTAGGTCAAGGTGTGGCTGGCTCCAGAGGCCACATGCACTGCTGCATAATGGCATTAGCACAAGGACCCCGGTTAAGCTGTTTCCTTCAGATTCCCAGGTTAATATGAATGTCTTGCTTGGGGAGAGCACTGGACTGAATTGTCATCCCATTGCTGTGTCTGGACCATAGGCAAGTCACTCCACCTTTTTGACCTTAGTTTCTTGGAAATGAGGGTCTTGAACTTGATGATCTCTGGCTCATCCAGGTCTGACAATTTATGATTCAAAAGTGATTGGGGGCTCCATTCAGCATGGTAGACATTCTGGTGGGAAAATACTACTCACTAATTTGCTTGGTTATAGTTTAGGTTTAACAAATGAAGAAACACAAAAATCCTAGTGTGATTTTTACAGGACTTGGGGAGAGTTTATTGGGGGCTCTTGGGGGAGTTCTCATGGGCTTTCTGTCAGGAACCATTCTTGCGTGTTTGTGGCCCTCTTCTGCATTTCTGTCTTGCAGTTCCATCATTAATCTGGAAACCAAGGGGATCAGAAGTCTATTATCCAGTATAAAATAATTAGAGCACTAGCTAAAAGGACCCTAAATGTGAGTCTTCTCCTATGACAAGTAAAACAGAGGATGGAAGCTACATGAAGTTTACATTAACATCAGCATTCTTTCTTTGGACATTAGTGGCAAGGCCATCACAATTTGATGAACTGCTGATACTGGATTTTCCTCAGCAGTATATCGTGTACATTAGTTAGGGACCCAGACAGGCAAAAGCTGGCTCCCCCCCTCAACAACGTTCAGGCTGTTGCTCAGTCTCCTTTCTGCCTTGTGCTGAAGTAAGATAACAGATGCTGGGGATGCATGAAAATTACCAACATTAGAAGGTTCTTGTGCCCTGGCCCTTCCTCATCTGTATGCATCAGTTTGCTTAAACATAATGTCTACAGGCAAAGTCCAATGATCTGGAACCAAGTTACTAATGATAAATATAATGACTACAATGTCTACCATTGTGAACTGCCACAGAGCAGGGGAGACCTCAGGGAATTGTCAGAATTGAAAAAAACTAAACACATTTTGCACAGAAGAGCATAGTTGGGCATTCTTTCAAGACTCATCTTCCATGTTCAAATAATTATAATTATTTATAATTATAAAAATAATAATTATGCAATGCAGAATAATTATAACTGAGAAATAAGACTTAAAATTGCTGTCACCTATCTGTTCTTTTTCTTTGCCTTCTAGAAGTAGTATTCTCATAATGGTCTATCTGGGTCAGTCATAGATCGAAAAGTGACTTTTGCTGGCTTTCCTCATAGGGTGGTTAATTGCTAAATGATGAGTTTGGGCATAGTAACTGAGGCCAGGGAATTGATAATAAAGGCAAGGGAGAGTGCCTGCCTCTAATTACAAAGATTTATAATCTAGGGCTCAGGGAACTCATAGTTCATTTCTAAACGGTACCTAATTTAGCTCTTCCCAATAAAGGCTATTCCAAACACTATTTAGGAGGGGCTTTGGCCAGGCTAACTAATGATTTTCGCTTGATAATGTCCTCCCTGGGTAGGTTATTGAAAAATTAAATTATTCATAAAATAGAATAAAATCTTAATTTTCATTTATAATTAGATTTCTTTTTGTAAATTTGATAGAGTACCTTGACCTTTTACTTCTTTGTTGTTTAAACTTTAAAATATATGTATTATCTTTATTCATTCATTCAACAGATATATATTGATCGTTTGGCCAAAAGAGTCACATTTAATTCTTTTAAAAAACTTTATTGTTGACACTATTGCAGATGTCCCCATTTTTCCCCACTTTCCCCTCCCCTCCCAACCCCTGTCCCCCTTTTCTCTGGCCATTACCATACTGTTTTCTGTTCCATGGGCTATACACATATGTTTTTGACTAATCCATTCACCTTCTTTCATCCAGTCCCCCTTTCCCTCTGACAGATGTCAGTCTGTTGCATATTCCCATGCTTCTGTTTCTATTTTGTTAATCAGTTTATTATGTTCATACAAGTGGAGTTGTATGGTATTTGTCTTCCCTGATGGGCCTATTTTATTTGGCATAATACTCTCCAGTTCCATCCATGCTGTCACAAAGGGTAGGAATTCCCTTTTTCTGCTGTGTAGTATTTCATTATGTAAATGTAGCACAGTTTTTTAGTCCACCCATCTACTCATGGGCCCTTGGGCTGTTTTCAACACTTAACATTGTAAATAGTGTTGCTATGAAGATAGGGGTGCATTAGTTCTTTTGAATAGGTACTTTAGGATTCTTAGAATATATACCCAGATGTAAAATCATTGGGTCCAAAGGTAGTTCCATTTTTAATTTTTTGAGGAAACTCCATACTGTTTTCCATAATGGAAAACATCTCCAGGTCATGCTGTGTAATATGATGTAATGCTCCTTTATAGACATTGCCAATCATGACTTTATCCTATCAAAGCCAGATTTCCATTCCATAAACTTTCAATTGTATTTTACTCTACAACCACCAAGCACTATTTTGCACTCTTATCTGTTTAGATAAAAGTTTTCCATGCTTCTTCAGTCTTCATTGTCATCATTTTCATGGCTTTGTATTTTTGTCCACATTTCTCCTATTGCTACTCTTTAATATGACACAGACTCTCCTCACTCATTGGGTAGTTCTGTGGCCATTTTATTAGTAAAAAAGTGAACTGGTAGACAGTGGCAAGAGTTTCTATTAGTACAAACAGATGATGGGTTTATGATCTCATGTAAAATAATGTAAAAAACAGAGAAATCGTGCTCGCTTCGGCAGCACATACACTAAAATTGGAACGATACAGAGAAGATTAGCATGGCCCCTGCGCAAGGATGACACGCAAATTCGTGAAGCGTTCCATATTTTTCTGCCCACTTTCTCCACTTCTATTCAACATTGTCTTGGAAGTTCTAGCTATAGCCATCAGAGAAGAAAAAGGAATCAAAGGTATCCAAATTGGAAAGGAGGAAGTCAAATTATCATTATTTGCAGATGATATGATAGTGTACATACAAAACCCGATTGGCTCCACCAAAAACTTACTCAACATAATAAGCAAATTTAGCAAAATAGCTGGGTATAAAATCAATATCCAGAAATCAAAAGCATTTTTGTATACCAATAATGAAACAACAGAAATGGAAGCAAAAAAACAAATCCCATTTACCATAGCAACAAGAAAAATAAAGTACCTAGGAATCAACTTAACCAAGGAGGTAAAAGACCTGTACGCAGAAAACTACAGAAC